>JARFOC010039158.1:0-24734 GCA_031763485.1 Osmoderma eremita | reverse complement strand
ACGTATACGTATAACGAGCATATGTATATAATTTATTAATTTGGAGCATTTTGTTTCTAGTTGAGGCTTGGGAAATTAGCAATAAAATCATAATATTCATGTGATTAAAAAATAGTACTATTCATTCTTGGGACATCTGTATATATACGCCCGTATTCGAATGCAACGTTGTACCAAAATTTCAAAGCAATCGGTGAAGGGAGATTTAAGATTTTAAATAAACGAACATGTACATAAACAAGTGTATTCGAATATATCGGCGACCGTTATTGAATTCAGTAGAATCGGATCGAAATATTCATACATACATAGATAAATACTGAGAGAGTACAGCTGACAGCAGCATATTATAATGCATAATTGTGCATAGTTGTGGAAACCTAACAAGTTTATCAATATATCGCTATGTAATGAAAACTGCTACACGTAGCAGCTTTTTTCAGCTGCTACACAAACGTAGCAGTAGCAGTTTGTAGCTGCTACGCAAATAGAGCAGTTTTACCCATCACTAGATTCTATACATCAAAATATGATAAACACACACATCTTTACTCAAAATATGAAACAGAATTTTTTCTATTTATTTTTGGACAAGATTTAAAGGTCACTGTCAGTTGTCAAACTTTAACAAAAAAACATTGTACAACGAATTCAACTATGAGTCTCACAAATTGATACATTTAAGTGTTTATTTATCGTTTTTAAAATGAATTATGTAGAGACTTGCACAGGCAACCCTGTGTCAGGTGTAGTAGATCAATCTCTCTCTCAGTCTAGTGGTCCTGATATACAATTATTCAAAAGGTTTAAGAAAAATTGGGACAAAATTGACCAATGCGCCTACAAAACAATAATTTATGACGCCGAGTCAAACATCCAGGATTTCCTTTGCGGGAAAACAACTACAAGTACATCAACCTCGAGATGACTACAGGGAACTTTTGAATCTCACGATCATTTTCTTATGAGGAGTTCCCGAAAAAAGTGTTTCATTTAGGAGACCTGCTGGTCTCTACCGAGCTAGATGGATGGCAAGGGCCCTGTACTGCTTGAAAATTTTCCTATGTAAACATTAGTTTAAACTAACAAAGAAGGACGAGAAAGCTGTGAGAGAAATATGCATTTTTATATTGGTTTCAAGTCTCTACCGGATGATTAGAAGAAACGACTTACAGTTATTGCAAGATCTTACACCCATTGAAAGAATTAACAAAAAAATGGCTACTGTTGCCCTGAAAAAAATATTGGGCCATTTGTGGCATTTGTCGGAAGAGCTGGTTTCTTTTGCATTTTTCGACGACGAACTTTCATGGATAAGAAGAAAATGGTAGATGCACTAAAAATCGAAGGCCTAGAAGGTTGCCCAAAAAGGAAAAAAAAACATTGGTATCAAACACATGCACGAAAAAAATATTGGATATTTCGTGAGTAGCAACTCCTTACGATTCATTCAGATCCTAGGTATCTCATCATATTTTTTGAATAAGGATCTGGAAACTTGGAACGATGACGCTAATTTTGTGACTGCAAAAAAATCGTTCATTCTATGCTAGTAGTGAATGATATAGTTGGAGTTGCTTTAATGGAGGAATATAATAAATTGAATTCTCAACGTCCTGGCTAATGAATAAAAAATTCCAACAAATGTAGACAGTTTTTATTTAAAATTCAAACCTTGGTAGCAACCTTTAAATACTCGTTAAAAATTTTGAAAAAAATACTGAAATGGCTTCATAAGGTATATAAGCAAATTATGTGGTGCCCCGTGAAATTAAATAATTTTTTTTTTTCTTAGGAATAAGGACCACCCTAATAAATATAATATATGACCTTGGGCAGATACATGTTTCAATTTCTCTTTTGGGAATTGTTCACGAATGTTTTTTTTTAAAGAATGGAATCAATTTTGCTTATTTAATAAGAAATAAAAATATATTCATTTGAGGTTTATTATAAGTTTGTGATTTGATAGTGACAATGTATTATTCATTTCCACTATTCGTAACTCAATACTACGTCTAAAGCATTAATCTAACTGGTCGTCCCAATCTTTCAATGTGCGACTTTATTATTTGTAAAAATACCAGCGAATGCAGGTAGTGGCTGACATTGAAATGTAAATATGTGGAGACGTGGAAGACTAGTTAGTAATCGGTAATAGACGTGACATTCTGGCTGTCCAAGGTAGTACATGTTCGCAAACCTTCTCTTCACTGTTTGCTTTCTAGGAGCTTCGGGGAAATATACTTGGTAAACAAAAGCGACGTACCGAGAAATTTAATAACACGTAATGTAATGTATAGGGTAAACAAATAATGACAGTATTCTAGTAAATGTCGTGCCTCCATGCCAACTTTCCTCCATTTTATTAATTTGGGAGAATATTATTTAGACGAGGCAAGAAGTCTAGAGACCAATAGTAGCACGGCGGTAGACGTTTTAAGAAAGAGAAAATCTTATTTCTTTCTGTGTGTACGATATTGACTATATTTGTACTGTAGGCAGTACGCAGTTATAAACGGAGATGAACTCATTATTGTTCCTCGGCTTGATATCTTGGGATTTGTTTCATTTCATCCTGGCTTTTTTATATTATATGTAACTAGCAGTAAGGAGCAGTTTGTATTCGTGTCATACTGTCATACTATAGAAACCCCAAAGCAAACTTACTCAGGATAGAGAGTGGGTTGAACAGACTTGTATCGATGTAACTGTTACCTGTAACGATGAAGATGACTCCTGATATGAACGTGTATAGTCCTCGGTGTTTGATGCAATGGCCCAGTATACAACAGCAATAACCGCCGCATAGTAGGAAGGTTGCCGCAGCAAAAAATATTACCGATCTAGTTACTGCGTCTGAAACATAACAAAAAAAACGTTTGATTAGGCATTAACATGTTTTAGAAAAGCCACGGCAGAATTTCTGTCCTGTCCCTCATATTTGAGGTATGTCTATTTAATAACCTCGCAAACAAAGCAATCAGATCCGGTTATAAGTGCATGCCCGTTGACCTTGAACATGTCTAAACAGCAACGCTCTACCATGTTCAGTTGATTGTGGTTTTCTGTTTGCTGGAATAATGCTAAGTTTAAAATTTGAACAACGCCCCAATTTGTAATTCTTAGTAAAATTCAGCAAAACACAGATCGTCGAATGAGTCCCTCAACATTGACAAAGACCCCCATGGAAGAATTTGCGTGAGGATCTTAACCCGATGGTTCCAATGGTCTTCACATCACATCGTACCGCAAGGAACTACGCAAGGAATGTTGTGTTGATATTCTCCAGCAACTTGACGTAGATCCGATCTTAATCTGAAAAATAATCACGACGAACCCTGGATCTTTCGCTATGATCTTGAGGCGGAAAGACAGTCGATGCTCTAGGAAACACCATCGTTACCAATAATGAAAAAAGCTAGTCAAAGCAAGTCAACATTCAAAGCTATGCTCATCGTGTTTTTCGAAATCAAGGGCGAAATTTTGACAGGATGGGTTCCAGAAGCCATAACAGTTAAGCAGCAATTTTGATAAAACTGAGAGAAAGAGTAAGAAAGAATGGCCAGAAATCTGGAAATATGGTTTCGTTTTTGAACAGTTTTTGACCTCCTCCCCATTCGTCCCACTTTTATCTTTCCCGAAACCCTGAGTCTTAAGTTTGCTTAAAGAAACAAGTGTTGATTTTGATAGAGATATTTGGTGCGTTCAAATATATACTTTTTCATCCATTTAGGTGTTAACGGTAATTTTTGTTTTAGTTCTATATTGAAGAGGGCAAACATTAAGAATGTAATATATATAAATATAGATGAATTGTTTGATGGGCATACCTCAGACATACGATTTCTGAGACTGCTTTTTTTTAAATCAAATATACAAAGGCAATATTTATTTGTTGCCAGAAAGAAATGTAGACAATGCATTCGCAAGTTTAAAAATTTGATTTTAAATAATGAAATAACTAAATTCTGTTAACTAATGGTTTTGGACGTGTTTTTGCACAAAGGATCCAACCCCAAAAGCAATATATTGAGTAATTAAGTGTTAAACTTTTGACAATAATAAAAAACTCATTTCGCATTTTTAAGACACTTTGAAGTGATACAACCCTAGTATTTAAATATGTGTATAAAATATTACATTATAAGATATTACTTGCTCTAAATTTTTTGACATTTGCGGGTTGATTTCTTCATGCAAAATAACATTTAGCTCATTTTTTGTTAAAAAGAACTTTATTGCCTAAAGAGGAAGGGCAAAAAATACAGAAGTTCTGAAATTAATAATCCACTGAAGGTTCTAATTCAAAATCAGGACCTCCACTGAATCCATCCGCATCCTCGATGATATCCGTGCCGGTAATATTTGTTATTAATATATTGTTTGCAATCATTAGGAATCAGGTGCATCACGGACTTTATGTCCTCTATTTTTGGATTTGATATAGTTTCTCCTTCAAGGCACATTGGGACTAGCAAATTTTTAAATAAAGCAAGGCCTCCCTTTTGTTTTTTTTCTAATGTCTATTTCAGTATACGGATTCTCTTCGAAATTGTTACTTATAAAAATTGAAAATGGTTTTTCTTTATCAAGAAGTATCTCTCGTGCTTTCAACCAACTAACCTTCTCATTTTTAACATCGATTTTTCGATTTACGATTTGTTTTTATAGCCCGGCAGTTCTATAAAATTCAGTGGAGTTCATTCGTCCTACTTTCAATTTATCTCTTGTACGGCAGCTTAGGTTATCCTTTGATAGAAAGAAATAGTTTCTTTTAATTAGCGGAGTCAATTTCATATTAAAAGGGCACATTTTTCATTCACGCTCATGGGTAGCCTTTTAGTAATATATAATTACACTTTGTTTCCCATAAAACTAGGTACTTAATATATTATCACAAAAACAGTTTCCTCCGTCAAGCAATTTAACCTAGCCGAATGAAACCCAATATGGGATTAACACTGCAAGATTTAGAATTGCGTTAGTTCAATGCACACTCCGCAAAGAAAAAAGTTCGCTTTCTTAATATCCCTTCCAAGTCGGATCTAATTCCATTACTCCCACGAGCCAATACACCGATAGTATTCGGTATCATTCCGACGGACAGTAGAATCAAAGCCCGGGCGCGGAACTTAACGAGCGTAGATTTGCGTTTTTTTATATAGAACAATGGGAGGTACACTTACACGGTATTGCCATCGTGGAGTCGTTGGGATCCGGGCTGTATTCTTCCTTTGAAAAGTAGTCTATTCTATTACATTCGTAGAGGGTTTCTCCAGCTGAAACAAAATAGACCGGAATGAGTGTGTATGTATATACTTCCGCAGCTATTGTTTGTATTTGTTTGTTTTAGTAGTGCAATGGGGAAAAGTTGCTAAGAAAAAAATATGAAGACCGACATTTCTTTTTTGCGATAGTTCGCGATTTAATTTACAGTGAAAGGGTTGGTCGTTTTTCTTTAGAATTCAATCTGCTGATGGAATACTGGTGATATTCTGTGTTACTAACTCAATAATAGCAAACTGATGTCACGCTTACTTATTGATTACACTCTCAGATATTGTTGTTTAAACAATGTACCTTTAGCGATATTGACGGAATTCTGTCATGTGGTTGGCAATGGGAATCTGTATTCAGGAAACACCGAATTAATAAATTTTTTGTGAGGATAATGTAAAGACTCGTCTTAGGAACTGCGGCAAGGTCACTTGCATTAGCAAACCTTAAGAAGACAACACACCGCATAAATAATAGTTATGGGCGAAAATCATTCCAATGATTACACTGGTTAACAAAATTTTTGTCCCAAGCACAAAAATGCCTGATTCCCATATACTTTTGTGTGCTGAAATCAATTATCTTTTCAAAATTTCTTAATCACCCTTAGTTTTTATGTTCCAGTATATTCGCTTGTACACCTAAAATATGCACGCATAGATATTTAGTACCTATAAGAGAACATGTCTTGACGTTATTTCAGTTGTCGGCTAGAACTTGTAACTGATCAAGTAGTATGCAATGGTTAATGTTTGGACATAACTTGACGTGTTAAGACCTGCATTTCCCATTCCTAGATAGCATATACGCTGACGTTTTAAAGAGTGTTGCGTTCAAGCTATTGTAGTGAAATCGCGAACATTTGATCACCTGTAAAAATGCCAAGGAAATGTATAAACCACCCGATCTCTTTTTGCTATATTTGCGGCGAATTGACATTTAAATATCAAAAACGGTCTTTCACACCTCTCCTTAAATAGTGCTATGAGCAGTATTTCAAGTGTAAAGTTGGTGATGAACACAAAAGCTGTACTCCCCATATTTGCTATGTTACGTGTGTCAGAATTCTTACAGCGTGGGCAAAATGTAAACGACCTCGTGGACAAAATAAATCTGAAATTTTGTTGACCAGTGTTATTCATTTTAAAATCGTTCGTACGATTTTGCCGTTCGACCGAATTTTCGCAATTCCTGAATATAAGAAAACATTGAAACTAGTGAGCAATACCACGGCTTTTACTCCGTATCAAACGAATGACGTGCCACGTTTGATTCGAGCTTCACCGGTTATTAACGAGCAAAGTAAGACGTCTCTAGGTCCGACGGCTGTTGGACATCCCTTCATTTCCTGACGCTCCGGCAAATTCGCGCTATTTCCTGGCCATTTGTAGTTAATGGTTTCGGTCTTGCCGTGACCAGAGGACCATCGCGTCGCGCGCGATCACCTAGCGGAGTGGGAGTTTGTGTCACTGGCCCTGATGCAGTGTATTAAAACTGAAATTATGTTGCGGAAACGACCCCCAGTGCTGTGCGAGGCGATTCCTTGGACGGCAGGTAATTATCGCCAACTACCCTAGCTACAATACGATCAGGATGTCAATTAATTTAGCGAGCTTATTACATTGGTGATGCTTTATGAGAGCCCAAAGAGGTTATTAACACTTCAACCCCATGTGGAAGTTAAAGTACTGGCCATTAAAACCTCTAATGTCTTCGTACATATTTTTCGCCATATTTAAAGTTGAAAGTTTTCTTTTCTTTAAGCGATTTTATGTAATAACCTTAATTATAATCGAAAAATAGAGATAAATATTGATGATTACAATTTAAAAAAGCGAAGCTATAAATGTTGAAGACCATCTTCATTGCGGCTTCTATAGGTACCAATACGGCCGTGAATCCTGGTACTGACCAAAGTCCAAGATAACAAACGCATAAGAAGAATAGGTGTGACGAAAATGAACAGATCACGTAACAATGGTATTAGAGCTGGCGTAGAAATACAAGGAATCCGGAGTCAAATAGAAGAGAGACAACTTGGTTGGTTGGAACGTCTATCCAGCTTGGATGAGGATAATCCGATGAGACAGATTTCGAATGCTGGATGAGAGGAAAGAAAGGCAACAGGGAGACGAGAAAACGATTGGAATCAAGAGATTCGAGGAATATTAAAGACAATGAGAGTCACATGGAAGGAAGCTTTAAACAAGGCGACGAACAGAAGGGACTGGAAATTCTTTTGGCAGAACCCACAATCCCGATATCGGGAAAAGAAATTTGTGGTTTAGAACTTTTGCATAGTGCTGTTATTAAACCAATATGGACATATAGGATTAAATTCTGGGGATACTCCAATTAATCCAGCATAATTTTCAGAAAGACGCAAATAAGATTTGAACCAATGGGTTCGAGTAATATTCAAGACCAGGGGAACCAGATGGAAAGAGGCTAAAGGCAAAGCGAGAAACAGAAAGGAGTGGAACCTCTTTGACAGGACTCCGGTACCGCTAAAACAAAATTCTTGTATGCAAGGTTGTTATTAAGTCAATGGGGACAGGATGGGATAGATTTATGGAGATGCTTTAGAAAATCCAGCATACATATAATCAAGCCATTCCAGTCAAATTGAGCAAACGTCGCGTACGTGTCGAGTCATACCTTACACGCTGACCTCGACATTACATTTATTGAAGAAGTACCAACGAATTTAAAAAGGCTTAAAAGAAAATGGTCAGAATCTCTACTCTAGGTAACTTCATTGGGATTCTATCGATTGATACGAGCGAGTCTTCTTACTGCATACGTCATCGAATGGACTAATAGCACTTATGTACATTGCATATAATATCCTGATTGTTAATAAACAGAAGTGACAAAAAACGTTGTCAAACAGTATTTAAGTTTGTTGAATTTGATTAAAAATTAACTTGATTGTATATACTTCTCGCCAAAAAGGTGTTTTTTGCGATACAGACGAGGCAGGCTCGAACAGACCTCACAATCAAGTTTCCAAACTTTTGTTCTCATCAACTGAAAGGATTGATTTGTCATGTGCCGTATTACACCGTGCGATCAATTGAATTTGTAATTGGAGTGGGCTTTGTATTTTGCCACGAAGTTTATCACAGTGCTTAATGAGTAATGTCACTGTATCATGAATTGACAAATAATAATTTTAGGTTATGTTGCTTTAGAATGCTTCGTTAAAAGTGGATTATTTTGAGAACTAATTTCACAAAAAGCTATGGTTTTTAAAGTGACATCCACTAAGAAAAGTTTTGTGTTCCAAATTGAGCATTTTAGAATCTTGAAAATCTTATTATAATTTGATGTGACACTTCATTGACAGTTATAAAAACATGTGTTACCAACTAAGTTATAATATTGATGGTCTACTCTAAGTATGAATTCAATTGATAAACCTGTACGCCTAGTCAAAAACGATAAAGAACCTAAACAAATAAACTACATATTTAATAATGCTATCGATATGAAAGACGAACAGAAAAGAGAAATAAATAGTTTGACAATGCGATCATTTTTAGCTGTAATTGTGACAAGTTTTACAACGTGTCATTTATATGGTTAGAGGTTAGAATTATATCTGGATCATTGTCGTGCATATTTAGTCATTAATTTGGTGCAACTTTGCTTATAAATGCAAATATGCTTCTTGCTTTATTGAATGAATCGTGGTCGCAATACACATTTTATTAAATAAGCATTGACAAGCATCTGATGTGTGTAATCGATTTCAATATATTTTAGTTTTTAAATATCTAAATGAAAAGTAAACAAGAGCCAACGTCCTTTATCAATCATTCGATCACCATAAAATGCAATGTTCAAATGTTGGCCATTGAAGTCGTTTTTTTGTGTCCTACCTAGATTATCCAGATATGTTTAGTTGTTCTAGTTTATTATAGATACGCAATCAATTCGTGGCTTATCAATTGTTTGACAATAGATGAAATGAGGTCGATTTATCCATTAAATGAAAATACCGCCTTTTTTATTTATTCCTCATTGATTCCATTCTTGATTAAAAGTTGGCATTTCCGCAAAGCCGAAAACTTTAATAGACTTAATGAAATGCTTCCGAACGATTGCTATTTATGGAAATGGTCGTCGATTAAAACGAAACCTATAAACTCCCAAAGTAGACGTATCTTTAATTACCGGTTCTTTTACACGCGTCTTCCTCTGTAATTGTAATTCTTCCTTTGTCACACCGTTGACCGTTTAACACCCCAACGTCAAAGCGAGGAAATAGGACAGCAGGGAAAGGGAGACAGACGAGGTGCTGCAGAGGGCACAAACGGAGCGAGGGTCAAAGACAAAAGGACTCAAAGGAGCTTTTTCGCGTTTTCAAATTGCCGCTATTGATTAACCGCTTGCGCTTCGCGCTGCGTGCTCTGCCGTGGGCGCGGGGTGGAGAAACCAGTGGACGCAGCAACTGGTAATGAACGGTATGGGGCGAGCTGTGTGCAACCCCTCCTGTACTGTACGCGAGAGAGAGGGTTTAACGATCGCCACGCGTCTTTCGAAATTGGTTGGTCCCCGTAGATGGCGAGGGAAACATTTGTCAGTGCCATCGTTCACTTCGGCGAACTCACCTCATTAGTCATACTGCAGGAGGTATACTAATACGTTTGTTTAGTACTGATGTTTGACTGTTGGTTGCGTTTGAATTTCAGTTTTTATGACACGAAGGGTCGGCGTGATAAATGTCCGGGAACATAGGGTAATAGTAGTGTAACTGTGGAGCCAACAAATCACGGGATTATAATAATTTAAATCGAATGACTGGAATTAATATTCTATGAATTTACTGACATATATCGATATTAGTATCTCAAAATGGAAGAATTATATCTTAGAGTCTTTAAATCTTAAAGTGCAGTGTTGGCATTTAAGTAATCAATAGTAAAAACTCTGTAAAAGCCAATGCTCTTAGAAAGAGTCCTTTATATTGCGAGGAAATATGGAATCCAAATGTTAATAAGATTTGTAGATCTCTTCGAAAGTATTGGAGAAAGTTTGTTTTGAAAATCATTCCATGATGGACTGCTTTCATTTTCTTTAACATTCCCTAAAGCCCTTATTTTCTGATGAATTTGCAAAAAGAAAGCCAGTAGTTTATTATTCTGAAGACTAAGTGAATCGATTGAAAATGATGAAAATTTTTTGTAATGAGAGTTGGGTGTTCGAGTACAAGTCAGAAACAAAACGCCAGAACATGGAATGGCACACTTCTGGCTCTCCAAAGTTCAAGAAAACAAGAATGAGCATATCAAAGAACAGGCGCATTGATAGCCAGGGAACCGTTCACAACGAGTTCGCGCCTCAAGGTCAGACAGTTAATTAACATTTTTATCGAGAGGTTCTTGAAAGACTCCGAAAAAGGGTCATGCGTGTCAGGCCAAACATCAAGAACGATTGGATCCTACATCATGACAATGCGCCTTGTCTCACTGTAATTTCCATAAGCGGTTTTCTTGGCCAGTAAAACTATTTCTGTGGCTCCTCAGCCTCCTTATTCACCTGACTTGAGTCCATGTGACTTTTTCCTAAGATTGAAAATTCATCTGAAGGGACATCATTTTGGGACACTTGAAAACATTCAGACGGCTGTAATCGACCAGTTAAAGGCGATTCCAATATCCGAGTTCCAGCACTGCTATGAGGAATGGAAGAACTGGAGACTGTATGGCTTCCCAAGGGAGTTATTTTGAGGGAGTGATTATATTCAAATAAAAATATTTAAAAATATCAGTCTCATTACTTAATTTACACACCTTGTATATGTACGTATTCGCTGTTCCTATTCCTTCGATATATCGAAAAGTTGATACAGCGGTTCGCAGTTTACCTATTTTAGAATTTACTGCAACTATACTACTTTCGAGTTATACATGCGCTCTTTTAGAAGACACAAGAAGAATAAGTTAGTATCCTGGTAATTTGTATCAAATTTCGCTTATTTAATAAAAAAAAAATGTGTTTTGTTCTGTGTGTTATCTGCTCCATGAGGAAGACAATCGTCAATACCTCTTGATCTTTAGCATTGTGGACACCAGTATTTTGTTATTTATAAAACAAACTAAATAATGATTGAATACAACGAAATGAACAAGGTGTTTAACTGTTTTAATAAAAAAGATATTTTCAATTTGACGTTCTACAAACTCGGGGCAAAATCCTCGAGAATTAACGTCAGGAGAAGAATTATTTCCCTTCAACCGCACTAGAAATGTAATTAATGTGGAGAAACTTCTTAGTTATAAGGTTCACCACCTTGGAAAGCCAAAGAAGCACCGAAAGTTAAAACGTTCAAACGAAAACGTGACCAAATTCACTTCTTACGAATCAAGCCCAATAAGAAGCGGAAAAAGTGTGAGGGAGAAAGATTTCCTCCAACTTTAGCTGCGTAAAGTTAGTCCATACGCTTTCCAAATTTAATAAAACCGTCCGACAAGATTAAGTAATGAGAATAATAGAATAATTTCGGTGTGTGAATGGCGGCGATATTGCGCGCGGGGATAAAGTTTCCACCCGGAGAAAATGAATGGAGAGAAGAATTTCGTCCGTGCGCGTGCCATAAACAAGTCGCACAATTGGATCTGGAAAAATCCGCGAAGACATATGGCATCATTAAGTAAGTTCTCTCCGCGTACAGGGGTCGCTACGGCGAAGAGATTCGGAACTTCCATTCGGTAGCTGAAACAATCATATTTCCTCGGATCCGTGCTCGGGGATAAGTTTGAAAGGTGGCGCTGACTGCGCTCTGCTCGTTCCGCCCTCTCACATATTTCTAACTCAATTATAGTTTAATAACTCCTCGCACGGAATAAATCAGTGTCCGTTGTTTATGTGGGTCCTTCACGCTCGCTGGGCGTCTGTGTGTGTGTGTGTGGAGTAGCGAGTTACTTCTCTTAAAACTTGTATTCTGCAAGTTTATCGACGGAATACATCATAACTACGTTGAGTTAATAAAAGAGCGCTGCTGCACGGAGGAAGGCTGTTCATTATTTTTAGGAATTGGCGAGAATTGCGTTGGAAATTTATGGCGGAGTGGAAGCTTTGTGATGTAGTTTCCGAACTTTTGCGAGGGTACTTATGTATTCTGTATGAGTAGGCGTTGGGTAATGCAGAATTGTACTGATTTCGGTTATTTTAAATTCAAATTTTTTATAATACAATATAGTCCATGTTTGTCTTGATCTTCCAACTTGATCTTTTTCTTCCAACACCGTCTGCGTTTGATTTTCTCAATCATTCACAAGTTTCTATCCGTCTTTGGCATTCTTCCCGGTTTTCTCTTCTGAACAGTTAGAAGTCTAAAGCCACCTAGAAGTTACTCCCATACGTTTCCATACTGTTTCATTTCTGACCTTCTCATGTAGTCCATCACTATAGTTCCAATGTAATTGAGTTGTTGTTCTTTGGACTATTTCCATCGTTTGTTGGATTTTGTTGATCCTTTTTGTTATCAGGATGGTCTTGATTAGTGGTGTTTCTTGTCAAATTCGCGCAACTTCTCTGGCAAATATATCTGAAAACCAATTTTTGACAACACACGGACAGCTGACAGATGGTTGCCGGTCTTCTGGTTATGCTGTTCTTTATCATTGGTAACCAGACATCTTACCAGAAGACCGGCAACCACGATACGGGAGACAGAATAAATAGGGAATAACAGCGCATAGAGATCTGTCAGCTGTCAGTGAGTTGTCAAAAATTGGTTTTAAGATATATTTGCTAGAGAAGTTGCGCGAATGAATTTGGCAAGAGACACCACCTATCAAGGCCACCCTAATAACGCAAGTAGAAGAAATACCGAATCGTCGGATCAACAAAATCTAACAAACGATGGAAATAGCCCAAAGAACAACAACTCAATTAATCATCAACAATCTCTCGTCATGAGTTCCAATGTGGCTCTGATTCTTGTTCTAAGATATGTGATAAGATATGTTATACCTTGTCACCACTGAATTTTGGTTAGATCTTTTAATTTGCAGCGTCAACATGCGCTTGGCTTCTCGATTTATAATTGTAAATTTCAACTAATTCAATAAGTTTTATAATGTTGTAAATGATGTCTCCCCATCCTCCGTTAATGCTAAAGAAACTGTAAAAGCAAATTGTTCGCAAAACAAACACAAACATCTCAGGATGACAAATCAAGAAATCTTTTTTAAAAGAGAGTAAAGTATTGGTGATAGTCTTTGTTTCGTGTTGAATGGTCAAATTGTAACTTTTAATAAATGTAAGCAAGTCATGGAAGTGGCAATGTATCTAGTTCTTTAAACAGCAGTCCACAAGGGTGTCGTGCAGGGACACCCATTATGGTTCGCACAGCTATCTTTGAAGTCGAAATGCCCTTAAACTAAGAGACGCAGCTGCCCAAAATGTAACACCATACCTAATGCGCGACTCGAAGCAAGCCTAATATTTTTTTTATTATTTCGACGCTAGTAACCTCGGACAATCTGTACACGACAAAATATGCTTGTGGAAGTTTTTTGCATAGCTCAATAATATGCAATTTCCAGCCAAGATGCGCTTCAATGTGCAACCCGCGGAAATTTATAGATTGAACCCGTCAATAGATTTACCATTAATTCTTAACAATTGCTATCACTATCCGACGAATATGACGTAAAGTTAATAAACACTGTTTTCTGTACATTCTATTTTAAAGAATTACTGGAAAATCATCCTACAAATTGATCAATGTTGTTTTGCATGCTTTTTTGAAGTTCAGCAGCATTTGAGCTAGCACAAAACAGTTGTCGTCAGCGTACATAACGAAGTTACCCGCGTTATTTACACTAGGCAAATCGTTTATAAAAAGAAGGAATAACAAAGAACCCAATATCGAGCGCTGTGGGACCCCAGAAAATATCGGCAGCTCTTGTGAATTCTGACCCATTGTCACCACTATTTGCTTTCTATTAGCTAAGTACGACGTCAACCAACGATGTATGAGACCTCTCAATCCATAGCAATGTAGCTTATTTAACAATAGTTCGTGGTTGACAAGGTCAAAAGTTTTAGAGAGGTCCATAAATAGACCACAACATTTTTCCCCGTTATTTAAGTGGCTGTAGATATCTAGTATGGCGGCCATCTGGGCCGAATGAGTCGACTCCTATTTCATAAATCCATGTTGGACTGGAGTTAACACCTTATTTTAAAAAACAATGCAAGTATTTAATCGGACACAATTTTTTCAAGAACTTTGGACACACATGACAATATGGAAATGGGCCTGCAATTGTTAATACTGTTGGGATCGCCCTTTTTAAAAACGGGAACCACTTTGGCCGTCTTAAATATATCAGCAAAAACTCCATCATTAACGGACCTGTTAACTAAACTTGCAAGCGGGTATTTCAGTATGTCGGCACTCCTTTTCAGTATATTAATGTTTAAAACATCCATACCAGTAGAATTAGATGACTTCAACTTCATAATTACGGTATAGACTAACTCAGAACTGACCGAGTCAACGTATAGCTGCAGGTACTGAATTTGAAATGATGACGCATGTATCCGAGGCGCTACTGCTAAAGTTACTAGTAAGGCACACGTTAAAAATATTTGCAATCTGCCGTCGGATCCGTAACGACAACATTACAATAAGAAATTGAATCTGGGGAAAATTTGCTTTTGGCGTGTGCAACTCCACCAATAATTTTCCAAGCGGTACGAGATTTTTTTAATAGGGTATCGTTAAACATCCGTTTCGCAGCGCAAATCACTCTTTTGTACACTATTTTGTATCTTTTCTAGTAGATAAAATCAGAAACATCTTGGGTTGTGACAGCATTTTTATAGATAAGTTTTGATATATATGGAAGAAATTAATATGCCTTGTGTTATCCATGGTTTTCGATCATAAGTACGGGTTGTAGTTTTCTTCCTACGAAAAGAAGTATCAACATAAAAGCGCAATGTCTCTTAGAAAGTACTAAACGCGCTGGCAATTGAAGGCGCAGATAGCGTTTTCAGCCAAGTCTCCTTATTTAGCGCAAACATCAGATTCAACATCGTCATTTGAGACAACTAGCGTTATAGTAAGTAATATTAAACCGAACATTTTGACGGACGCCTCATGTATGCCTTTGAGAGTTATTAATAATGTATTGAAGCTGTCTTATTTTGGGTTAAGTTGGAGCACATGTAGTCAATGCACGTTGAACTAACCGGGTACGTGTTCGGTTTCCTCTCACTTTACTAAAGATAATGTAGTTCGCTATTTCTATTGTTAAAAAAGGCTGCAAATAAAAAAGCTTTCAATCCGGCGCGACTTGTACCGGGAAAATCGTAAAAGCACGAAATAAAAAAAAAACATTTACGACAACCGGCAAGCAGTTTCTTTAGTTTCTCTAAACTCTTCCAACTTTTCCATTTTGCATTAATAAAAATCCTTGAGGGAAGTATTAAATCGAGATAGTCGAATGAGGTGGAGTATGTAACAGTCCTTTTACCGCACGGGTTGGGACAGAAAATCTTCCTCTTGAGGTTAGGAGAATAAGAGGTGCAATAAGAGATCTCATAAGTATCCGGCCGTGTTCGCGAGACGAGGAAGAATGCAAACAAATAACGAGTGGTGCATGGCGAAAGAGGAGAGAGCTGAGGAAAATCGTGGTAGAAGAGGACGAAATGCTGTCGCAGTTCTGCTCGCTCCTCTATAGGCCGCTCGAACGTCTTTTCGCCCTCTTTTGTTTTATATTGTATGATTTTTTCACTCCATTTCATATATAAACGACGGGGTGATAAAAAAACCCATTCGCGGAAATCTTTTCCAGCTCCACCCCTCCTAAAATGTATTCGCCTCACCGTTGCGGAATCGGTGTCAAGCGAAATATTTTCTTTGTCCTCCGCGAAAAAAAGGAATCTTTGAGCGGGAAAACGTTTTACCATGCCGTTTTTATTATAGAAAGAAGATTATATGGCGTTAAGAAGGAAACCGTGGTACTTGGATGTGAATATATAGACGGGTATAAGTGTACCCCGAAGATGCGCAAATTCAGATCTTAATAGGATTTGCGTGGCATTTTTTTGAGAATAATAAAGAAAAGAAAGCACCCGGTTTAAAGCTGGTATAAGCTGTTGGTGTAATGGTGTAGGAAAAAATGAAAAAGAATTCTCTAAAAGCGGCTTAAGAGATATAGTAGAAGTTATCATATAAGAGAATATTGCAATGTTCAACTGGATGTGAAAGACGGCAGCATTAAGAAATTTTTGTTACTTTGGAAATTCTTCTCCAATTGGAGAAGAATCGATGTGCTCAAGGAATTAATATTGAAATTGAATATG
Source organism: Osmoderma eremita (assembly GCA_031763485.1). Lineage (NCBI taxonomy): Eukaryota > Metazoa > Arthropoda > Insecta > Coleoptera > Scarabaeidae > Osmoderma > Osmoderma eremita. Next base: position 8,123 of record JARFOC010039158.1, on the reverse strand, counting down.
ATCTCAAGGACTTAGCAAGTCATCATTACCAGATCATTGATGAGATGTACAATTCAATGTTTTATTCAATTCAACTGCACAATGCTCTAGAGTTTACGCTGCCCTGGGCGAAAGAGAAGAATACCGCCTATTGCTGCTTTTTCTTTATAAAACTTCTTTAGATTATTCCAAAAAAAATTGGCTCATACAGATATAGATTTAGTTTTTTCTAAACCCTTTCAAGAGATACCTGACAACTGCGTCCATTACTAAGGGAACATTAGAATAACTTCGTCTATCCAAACGAATGAGTAGAAGCAAAGAACCTGGAGGAGCATCGAGTTTACGGGTTATTAATTAAATCGAATAACGATTTTAACTTGGTTTGATAACTAATTTAAATGCTTAAACTAATATCTAGAACCTAATTACTAAGAATATGCTAAGCAAATTTCTTTGACTGAAGCCGTATTATATATATTATATAATATTTTAATAATAATTGCGATGGTTGCATATAGCCCCCCAGACCATAAACCTATGTTTCAATCTAGAACGAATAAAAGGAAAATATTGCGGAGAAAGGAAAGGTTTGACTTAAAGAAAATTTACATAAAGCCTAATGCGCAAATAGTGGATAGCCCTTTGAAGGACAATCATGGAGATCTCTGAAAAAATCATGAAAACTATTTCCCCCCAATTTAAAAAGGAGTAGTACGCTTTGATTTACCCTTTTCTCAACTTGTAATAACGATACTGCGAGTAAGTGAGAACTTCTCAAAAATACTATATTTGGGTTTTACCACGCAACATTTCGGACGAATCACATAAAGTAACATAAACGAAACACTACGACATTAATGTAGCGAAATGTAGCTTTATGTCATTAATGCATAACTTTCTAACGCCATAGATTACACTGGTCAACAAAATTTCAGAGGTAAAGTGGATGGGCTTGGTAGTACTTTTTACACTTATTTTATATCTGTTTTCAAAAGTTTTCTATCAGGCAGCGTTTCAGAGTGACAAAACAACGAAATTTTGTGAAAGTATATACTATAATATGTGTATAAATCATGAAAAAATGACGTACAGAGTGATATATTTACTTGAAAAATGTGCTGATATATGGCCTTCGGCTGTACTTTGCATCAGAAACGTCTCTCTTCAGCGTCCAGCAATAGTCTGCCAACATAGCAGCGCTCCATTTGCCTTGGTATCATCAGCACTTTCATCGTCGCTTAGTGTCATTTGTGGAGGTTTAGGCACAGGTAATTCCGGACTGTGAGGTACTGGTCTCAGTGCAGATGGAATATTAGGATATTTTACGGTATGTTTGGATTTAGAAGTCATACCACTTATATTTGTTAGACAAAAATAGCAATAGGTAATATGATCTGATGGTTTCCTCCAAATCATAGGAATAGCAAAAGGGATATGTCGTTTACCTTTTGTCCATGCTGTAAGAAGTCTGACATACGTAACACAGCAAATATGGGGAGCCTAGCTTTTGTCTTCATTACCTACTTTACACTTGAAATACTGCTCATAGCACTTTTTACGACATTTTATGAACTCATTGTATTATTTATTGTGAACGAATTTTGCGACGAAGAAATTATTTCCAGATTTGCATTAAATTCTCTCCGAAATTAAGTTTCATTTATAGTATTAAATAAAATTTGGCACAGGGGTCTCAATTCTCGCTTATTTGCGGTACTTTGTGAAGAAATGGACTCTAAACATACGCATCTTCTTCTTCATGCTGATATGAGGTAGCTATCGAGAGAGTGCTCGTGTTCCACCATGTAAAGTTATTCTTCCGGTAGTAAATTATACGAAATTGCAAACTATCCTCTGTAATGACGATTGTTTAACTAATCTTGGGACTTTGGGTGATATTGTCTTTTTATTAAATGAGTTTAACAATTAGAATGAAGGTATTATGGCGATGGCAATTAGAGGAAAATTTAGAAACGTTCCCCAATATTGATACTGCACTATGAAGATATTTACTCATAATAGGGTTAATGCTTTATTATAATTTCTTTTAATTTAAATATCTTTGTATTATCTTTTTCTTTTTTGTATGTACTCACTTTGTAAATATTCTTGTCCTGTAACTGGTAATCTGTTGCACAATAAAATGAAATATCAGAGAGAGTGATGTCAATCAATAGATAATAACGATTGTTTTAAAAACACGCAGGTTTCTCGCAGAATCTTTTTCCCGTTGTTATCAAGAGGAAGAGGATTCCGGAATTGGTGGATAATAAACCCACTTTCAACGAAAATTTGATAACAATTTGAGTACGAACAAAAAGGAAAGAATCATTATTATATGCTTTTTTTATATTCCACCCTATATGGGGAAAGTCCACGAAACTTAAAATTTTGAGTTACTTGTTCATAAATTCCAAAAGGTTGGCGATGCTGAACTCGGCTTTTAAGGTTTTATTTCTATGTTCCTCTAATGATTGAAATTCTCTGATACTAAACACATTACACCCCAATAATTATATTATTTCAGCACGTTTCATGCTGTATCCCTTGATGCTTTTATATTTTAGCTCAGTAATGGCAAGAAATGCATCTTCCATCTCGTACACCTACCTACTTAAATTATGTCACCAGTAATGGAGTCTCCCTCATCTCAGTCTCAGTATAGATATAATAAGGGTTGTTTGATACGATATACATGGGTTCACTCTGACGTAATAACATATGCATCTCCTCCATTAACTTTAGACGCGCGACACGTCTTCGTATAATGGTACTGGCAGAGAATTGGATGCATCCGAGCCAGAAGAATTCATTTGTAATATGCCGTACTCTAGCAAGTGCGTGTTGGGGTTTCTAGGAGAGGAAATTGAACGAAGGAACTAGAGAGCGAACATGATATACTGCTAGCGCATAAGTAGCATTGTCTGATATAAGTATAAAATCCTATATCCAGTATGTACGTGGAGAAACGAAACCTCTTGAATATTTAAGAATGGAAATCACTTTCTCATAAGATCCATGAAATATGAAATACAGCCAGTTTCTGATCGAAGTTTCCGGGGAACAAATGATCTATAAGAAAATAGCGTTGGGCAAGATGGGCTTATATTGACGACTGCTATTGGCTAATTACATACGACAAAAGAAAAGCTGTCTGTGCATACGAAATTTATCTTGGATAAAATAAAATATTACTGATCGCTAAGTTTTTGTAATGTTGAGTTAATGTCTATTGGATTTACTTGTTACTCACACTGTAGGTATCTGTATTACGCATCAAAGTATATATTTTACGAAATGTATTTTAATATTAAAAGTAGCATTATATTATCCAAGTGACTTAAGTGCTTTTCCTTGTTAATCTAAACAAATAACACCCGTGTGCTCTTTGGAATGTTTATCCTCAAAAGAACATAATTAAAACTCCCAACGCCTCGACTAAAAATAAATTCGCCTCTTTTGAATACGTTACATCAAAACAAGTTCAGTTACATCAGCGGCGCTAGGACCGATTAAGTAATTAATTTACATTCAGCAAAGTTTTTGACAACGATTCATCTTTTAAGGGGAACTTCTTTTACCTTCCGGTCTAATTGTCTTCAATTTAGCAGACAGTGACTGAGCGAAACCTTACATTGTAATCAAGCGTAATTGATGAGATGCTCGACAGTTTATGGGAAACTTTCCGATCGATAAATATGCGGCAAGGTTTGCTGAAAACTGGTTTAGAATGCTAGCGTTTGCTGCCAGGTCTAAATAACGTGAACGATTTGAAAATTGCAAATTGATTTTAGAAACTATCAGCAAATCGTTCTAGATAGCATGCAAAGCATAAAGAATGTATTTTATTCTGTTAGCAAGCTTTAGAAACATTGGTTTTTTTCAAAATTCCTTGTTAATTTTATTTGTTGATCAGGTGTATGTCAATAATGATTCCTCAGTAATTGTGTTATTATAAATCATTGGAAAAAACTGTTATCTCTAACTTGCTATGACGCGTTTTGTCAAAGTAATTTATATCACCACCATATATGTAGACCTTATAGACTTCTTGATGCGAATAAAATTTTTGATTAGTTATATTTTTTATATAAGTATTTGTTTTGAGGAGATTTATGTATGATCTTGAGTAGACCACAGCGATATATTTTATTTGCTATTCGTGAGGTGACTAGAAAAAAATTATCTGTCTATTAAACTACGATTTTAAGCATTTTGTGTTAAAAACAAAACAATATAGTACATGATATAATTTTTAAATCAAAATTACTAATTTTTAGAGATACCGTAACAAGAGTATTAAGTATGAACATAACATGGCAACCATGTGATGCACGGATGTTTGTTTAATTCGCATATACTATACTTCCTGTTACTTTTATGAAGTGGTAATGGATCTTCTATAGTGGTTGCTTATGTAATGTGGAGAATTTGATGATAAAAAGATTTGAGTATATGTACAACTGTCGTTTCTTTAATTTAGTGTTCATATACATATATCTCTATACACGTATGCCCACATCGGAAGGGGGATTGCTTTGTGAATGGCAACCGCGCATTCGAGTATCACTGACAAGGAGAGATATCCAGTCGCAGTGTATCATAAACCGAGCAAGGATACACACACATCTCCGTTCATCATGTAATATTCCGTAATTTTTCTGTGCTCCTAGATTACGGTAAAAAGTACAGATTTTTATATTCACTTTGTAGCTGTTAAGCGATGCAGGAGCACGAAAAAATAATTTTAACCAGGAAAATAAACAACGAATCATACTTGCATAAATGCAAGTATGCCAGATCGCGCTACGTACAAGGTATCTCGCACCCCGGTGAGAGCTGAGCATACGTGTATAGTTGTGGAATTGACTTTTATTTTTTAATTCATCAATACATTAATTATATATAAACCATAATTTTTAATAAATAATAAATTTTACATTATTCCTAATATAACCAATAAAAATTAATGAGCAATCATTAAGATTATTAGTGTAGAATATATTAATATAAAAAATCAATTAAGATAATATTAAAAATAATGAAATACTACTAATAATTTTATTATAAGTCAATATTCCTATATTTATAACCAAAAATTAGTTATATAAAGTCAATTAACCTATAATCCTGTATACTATTGCCCATTAAATTTCTATAACAACCCTAAATAACTCTAATTATAACTTACTATTACTTTCCCTAATCCCCAAAATCTTTTTCTGTCTTCATTCGTTGCTAAAATAACAAAATTCCGAATTTAACCTAAAAATTATCGCATTAACTACTTAGCCAACCCAACCATAACTCACTATAGATATTCCTGTATACCCTGATATTACATAAAATTTCACAAATAACCAAAATGAATCAATATTTTCTTAAACAACTTAGATTAAGACTCCTTCTCCTGTCTCCCAAAGACTTATTTAGCATCAATACAAGCACTTACCTGAAAAGTATTAAAATTCCAAAATTAACCAAGCATCACTGGAAATTTTCACATTAGCAACTTAACCACTGTGGATATTCCTGTATACCCCAATATTACATTATATTTCACACTAATAACCAAAATGAGTCAAGTTTCCTCTAGATAGCTTAAGATGAGTCTTCTTTTCCCATTATGTGCAAATCCTAACTTAATTTTAACACTCATTATTCTTAAAATTACTAATTAAAATCAAGAAAAATACCATCGCGAAATTATTTTGTGTACATTGAAACAGAATTTAAATTTTAAACATATTCCTAGAACATTATAAAGAAAACAGGAAATGTCATCGTTTATCATTCGACATTTAAGCATAATCAGTATCGAACGATAGCGGAACATTTTAATAGAATCGACATCGTAACAATGAAGTTTTGAGTAAGAGCATAATAGCGTTCTACGGTTGCGATCGAGTAACTCCCATAGGATTTCTAGCGAAACGTAACTCTTCTCCTCGGCGGCTTGGCAGTTTCCTATCTGTTATCAATATCTTTGTTAGTTACGATGTTCCTCACACTCCAAACGGCAGTTCCCGCCGGTCGATATCAGATTTTCGAACGCTTCGCTTTGCTTTATTTGCGATCGTTAGGAGTGAAGGATCTGGTGCACTAAATGGCGCCCCTTGGCCTCAAATGTTAGTTTAATTTAAATGGAATTTCACAGAAGAATGAAAACGTAAAAATCGTAGGCGGTAAATTGCAGAGAGAAGACGATAGATGGCGTTGCACAATTGCCGCGATGATTATCTAAATGATACGTTAAGAACTCGCGTAAGAAAGCGGAGTTTCTACATCTACTTATTACAGTTTTAGGGAGTCTTATGGAGGGTATAACCTAACCTACAATGACGGTTCTTCTATATGAAATTCGAAACTGTATCAATATATTGGGTTTAGGTCGTGGTTAGAGCGATTCGGTCAAAATAAAAATCAACTCACACGAACGGCTTGCTTCCGTCAAAGTAGGTTTTGTGTATGATTCTTGTTGTAACTTGATTAACCGGGCAGTATTAATATGGACCGATCATTATGAATAATGACCAAGAGGGTCGGCTAAATTGATAAATTTATTACTTTGGCCCGTAGTGCATTTAAAAAATCAAGGTTTGAAATAGCATGCATTTATCACTTGGATCGGTCAGTATGAATACTTCCCTACTTCTAGGCGGACAATATGACAAGGCAACATTGCAATTGTACTGGTGACTGCACTTCAAAACGTTGTAAATGCAAGAAATCAAACATTCTTTGCAGTTCAAAATGTCACAAAAGCTCGCCCTGCAAGAATAAATAATTCTAATCTTAATAAAATCCTTGCACAATTCTAAGCTTTCAAATATTGCAGTTGATTTTTCCCAGATTACTAACTAGCTTAAAAATTAGGAATTTATTCCAACCTTTACGTGCATACTGTATATAAAAAATACACAGCGTAGTACGAAACGAGACGAAGCATAGAAAGGCGTAGCGTACATTATTAATATAGAGAGAGCTTCATATATGTTATGTATGTATCTTCTGTTTCTAGGGCCATTGCGAGGGAGTATACGCTTTATTATGTCACATAAAATCTGGTTTAATAGCACTTTTCTAGAGTGCGAATAAATGGATTTCGCTATATATGGTGTGTGTATAAAATAGATATCTTTTTGAGATTGTACGCGTAAGTAGTAATTTCCGATAGGGCGTAGTCCTCGATGGTACTATTATGATATGAAAGTTCACGACAAATAGCCATTTTTTAATTATTTTGTTGAATAGAAAGGTAAATGACTATGCATGTATCGGAGCAACCACCATACTTTGCCGCAGCCACATGGTCTTACTTGCATTCGCAAGAGGCAAAAACTTCGTGATCTTCCCTGCATGCCTTTTCGTCAGGTTTTGAACTAGGGATACAGTAACGTCACGTCACGTCAGCACGTTTTCGGCTTGTCCACCACGATAACACAGTATAACAACCTATTCAATAGTCTCACTCATCAAAATTAAAGGATACAGTTTGGACTTTGTGCAGGTTACTGCGCAAGCATAATTTCTGCGGCGTGTCAAACACAAAACCCGCGATTTCAGTAGATGTAAATAGTGGATTGGTGATAAAATATATGAAGATGAAGATCAAGTGCTGTGTTTTGAGTTCTACTAGTGAATACAGTAACAAGGACAATAATAAACAGCTTAGTTTTTTTAAATATCCGAAGATAGGTATGTTTATCATACTAATTATAATTTGTATAAAACTACATTTGCCTTCATAACTTGTAACCTTGCTGCCACATTTGTATCTATTGAAATATACAACATTGTGACCAAATAATAAATGAAATGTTTTTTTAAAATATCATGTGGTAAAAAAATAAAATCGCACATGATTGAAGTTCCCTATAAAAAACCATGCGATGATTTTGCAGTAAATTATTTTTTATCATTATTTGTAAGAGTGCGAATATTTTACACTTAATATATTTACATCAAAGTTTTAAAAAAGATAAAACTGACAAAAATGTAACACATTAATCAATTTGAAACATTGGTAATTATTTTTATATTAATAATTATTCATAGTAACTACTCAGGTATTTTCTTATATTACAGGACTATCTCAACACCCTTCTTTAATATATTTTATTCTCACGGCAAAATTTAAA
>JARFOC010039140.1:0-24741 GCA_031763485.1 Osmoderma eremita | reverse complement strand
CTGAATATACATTTCTCTGCAAGAAAAACACTGCTGATGTTCATCGTGAGATGGATTCAGACACATACGAGGATTGGCTTATTAAGAAATTGCTTCTAAATATATCGCAGAAGTCAGTGATTGTTCTTGATAATGCTTCCTATCACTGCAAATACCAACAAATGCCAACCAACCACTGACGATGTGCTAAAAAGTATGATAAAAGCAGGATTGACAAACTTGTAAAAGAAAAAGGGCATGAAGTTCTTCGATTACCACCTTACCACTGCGAATTAAATCCCATTGAAATGGTATGGACACCAGTTAAAAACAGTTTTTAACTGGTGTTAAATATAAATAAATTCTTCAACATCATCTTGCAAATTATTCACTATCCACATTTCCTTTTCAATATTTTTTACATGTTTGATGTAATTTTTGCCAATTATCAACTGTTACTATACGCTACCACATTTAAGGTAAAAGATATGGAGGAACTAATTCGAAGAGCACACAGTAGCGTATAGTAACAGTTGATAATTGGCAAAATTACATCAAACATGTAAAAAATATTGAAAAGGAAATGTGGATAGTGAATAATTTGCAAGATGATGTTGAAGAATTTATTATTCATGGAACAGATTCGTCATCATCTGAATTTCAAACTGGTTCATCGACTGACTAAAAGTTGAAACAAGACATATGCGTGTGTAATTGTTATTGCTTTCTTAAATAGTATTGCATTATATGGGGATTATTATATGGGAAGTAATAATGTACAGCTGATTCGACGATTTGGCAATCGTGTATCGAATTCTCATAAGCTCTGTCCTGCATTCCGGAGGTTGAGGCGATCTATAATACAAATACTTTAAATACCTTGAATATTGCTTGCAGCTTATTATTAAAAACATGGATGTACACTTCCTCATCCAACTAATAGGCCATTTGCCGGAAACAAATGTCATTTTTACTTCTAGTTATGACATCTGCATACCCACATACATACGTTTAACATATTCTAATAAAAATACAATACTTACAGTTATTTGAAAATGTAACAGCAAAACCTTGTGCGGTTCGACTTCACACAAAGTATACATAATACGTAAGAAGTAACTAAGATGATTGATCATGAACACACAACAACTGCAAAAAAGAACTGTACGCAGGTGTGCAATTACATGAATGTATGAATAGTCCAACCGAAATTATGACATCTTATTTTTCCTTCAAACTATGAAATCTCTTAAACCAACAAATATATATACATTCAATGTTGCACAATAGATTAGTTGCTTGAATGAAAAAAAATAAATTCAAGAAGTAATTTCAGTAAATACTTCAAGGGTTTACTTCAAACAAAAATTGTTTGAATTCAAAAATGATCAACACTTTCATTTTTGCTGACTTAACAAATTCCTTTTTCTTGGTGTGGTCTGATCTCTTCTTTCTGGGGAAGCCAATGCTTCTACCTCTATGAGGTGTGAGAATTGTAATGCCTCTTGGTAAACGTTATCAATTCTTAGAACATGTGACTCGGTATATTGATCAAATGGTTGTAATGTAGCATGAATCATTGGGAGTTCAGCTAATTCACCTTACAACCAAACTAAAAAAATAAATTAATTAAAAGACAAACAAGAATAAGGAAGGCATTAAACATAAATCTCGACCAAGTTCACGAGTTGGTGAATGAAGTAGATATAGCAATCCATGTTAACAATTTCATGTCGTAAATTACAAAAATTCAAATCAAATTGGAAGATCTACAAATGAATATCTAGGAGAGGGAATAATAGTAAATATTTTCAACCAACTTTAAAAATAGCCTTAGCTAAAAATATGGTCTGAGAGACACTTTGAAAAGTGCATTAACCCAAACAAAACACCAATCCGAAATTCATTCTGGCACAGCTTTCTTTTAAACCCATCTCTATGGTAAATTAGATTATAGATACTTTATTTTTTAATTAAACTTGGACGTGGATGTTAATGTTACGTTAATGCTACTTCGCTTTAGACGAAATCTTTAGACTTTGTCACACTCGTTTTACAAATAACTACACTGGATGTGTAAACAACGTTTACAAAAATATTCAGCTGCGAAAATAGTCTGTGCACGCGTAATTACCCGTCCCCCTATTACGTACGTATTCTTGCAAAAAAATATGTGTCATCCTAATTGGTCCTAGTATCGACAACAAGCAAAAAATGAAATGGAAACCACAACACTTACAACAAAACAATATATGTATAGAGTGAGCTAAAATAATTAAGTCAATTTGAAATTCAACTTTGAGGTTATGTTTCTTTGTTTGTTTACTACAAGTATACTAATGTTTATGGTTTAGCATTGAACTTATGTTAGCATACAAATTATAAATAAAGAATGATATAACAAAATACAAATCCGACAGATTTTAGATTTGATTTTTTAATATTGTTTTGTTTTTGTTCTCATCACTGCCTTCTTAAGCGTGAAACACAAATCTCAAAAATCGGTGACGTCAAGGGAATACAGCACACGCAATATAATCTGATATTTCGTCATCTGATATACCGCGTATTAGACGCAGCAACTACAACTGGCTGTCCAGACAAAGGAGGTATTGTTTGTAGAACGTGGAGTCAACCAATGTATGTAGGCTATTTCGTTTCGTGAAACAAGATTCTGTTTTGAGTAAATAAAGGCTAACAACCGCTCTGTCGATGTGTATAGGCAAATAGGAAGAATACAGGGATATTTTGGTCACAAAAGAATTATGTTTGTCTGAAAGATAAAGAAGTTCCTAAAAAAATTATTATTAGGAAATATGCCGGCGTCTCCAGTTCTGGCTTTAAGCAGTGGTAAATACGAATGTACAGTGGTATAAAAAAGTCTTCGTACGATAGCAGTTATAAGTGTGTTTGCACAATTAAATGCTACAATGGTGTTAGTAAGGGTTACCTCAAAATTTTGCAACCAAGCTAGGGATACGTGATGATTTTACATTTATTCATGATAATGACTCAAAACATTCTTGGGGAATTGTGAGAGTGGCTACTTTGTAATGTAAAACATACACTAAATGATCCTACCCAATCACCAGATCTAAATCTGATAGAACATTTATGGGAAGAACTGGAAAGACGTATTCCCAAACATAAAATAGATAATAAAAAAGAATTAAAGGAAAAGCTAGAAACAGAATGGAATAAAATTGAACCTTCGGCTACTGAAAAACTCGTAAACTCAATGGAACACAGATTAAGATCCGTTATTAGATAAGTCAAGGGGAAACCCGGCTAAATATTATTATATTATATTTATAATTAATTTGTTTGAAAGATAAATTTATCTTGTTCGTACGGGGAGTTTTTTATAGTAAATTTTAGAGTAGTTTAAGTACTTCAATATAGGAAATTTCATAAGAAAATGTTTGTTTTCATTAATCTCATTCGTCCATTTATAGAAAGAGAATACTTGTGTTACACAAAATCAATTTTAGCCCACATGTATAAGATTTAGTATTTAATTCAAATAAGCTTATAACTGCTATCGTTCGAAAACTTTTTTGTACCACTGTATGTACCTACACATACAGTGTATTCCGCTTAATGGAACACCATCGGGACATAAACAAATCTGCTCTATTGAGCGGCTGCTCAAATAACCGAAATTACAAATATGTATACGTATATGTATGTAATGTTGCAGTAATATAGAATAATAACAACAGTATTTATATATAATGTGATTTAATAACCAAAAACATATAACATAAAACATTATTACAAAATATATACATAGTACATACATATATATGTACACACACAGTAAATTATATATTTTTTAAATATTCATCCATTGTCTTTTAACGTATATATTATTTTTTATTTGCTTATAAACAAAATTTGCGTAAATGTCCAGAGCTGTTGGTGAGCTTTCGTTGTTGCCTTCTTGGACGAACTAGTCTCAGTTTCATGGTCTTCATCTTCCTGTTCAAACTTTCATTTCCTTCTACTATAACTGCAATTATTTCGTCTTCTTCTCCGTTGAATCTATGTCGCAGCAATGAATAAAATCATTGTTTGTGTTAACATACTTTTGATAGTTTTCCAAACATTATGAAATGTTTAAATTTTGTTCCTCATTTCTTGATACTGTTTCATTTTCTAAGTTACTCTCTTCAGTTTGCAAGGTTTCGGTCAATACATAAAGCTACTAAACGAAGGAATGAAAACTGAAAAGTAATGTAAACATATGTATGTATCGCCTATTGCACGTGTTTAAAAAGAAACGATTGATTGAAGTTTTTTCGGAATATCTAAACAACGGTATTGTTCTATTAAGCGGAACAGTGTTGTAGTAAGCCGCCTACAATATTAAAGAAAAATATATATATATATCTGTTTCTGTTCCTCAAGAAAATGTTCATATAAGCGGCGATATATCTATTAAACGGGTGCTCTGTTAAGCGGAATGCACTCTGTATTTGTATTTATGTAGGGAAGCAAAACTGTTTTTATTTGCAGATGCAAGGCATATTGTTAATAATCATAGGCATATTTTAAGGTGTTCCATTGAAAGTTGACATTTCAAACATCACCACTTTATTAAAGTTGTAATACATTTACAAGGCAATATAATTTGATGAATGATGGACATGTGGTAGACAGAACCTTGCAACAGTATTAGTAAACAGTTGAATCAAGTTGCTAATCTGTTTAGCTTTATATGAATATTCAATTAAACAATAATGATGTTGCTTTCTGTATTTTTTTAGGAGATAGAGGTAAGTACTTGTTTTTCAATACAAACTTTACCAAGCAAAAATTTCCCGGAGCCAAAATACGAATAGGATATGATCAAACAATATTTATTATCTACAAAATATTTACATATGAGATTTAGAACATACATATGCAAAAAAAACTTGTTTGCTCACTTATTACAGAAGGCAAATATGTATATCTATACCAAACAAAAACATCAATATTTTATAGTTTGCTAAGGCAATAAAGTAACATAAAATTTTAAGAAAAATTCCCAGGATTGTGCTTTATTATAACAGTGCCTGTAATCATTTTATCTTATCGTCCACAGAAAAAAAAAAACCAGCAAAGCTCATGAATCTAACAATAAACAATTGCCAAAAATGTATTATAATTAGGTATACATTTCGATGAAGAACAACATCTGGTTAGGAAATATTTTACAGTAATATTCTAATCTTTTCGATTTCCAAAGCAATTGATGACGATGTAGAGAATGAATTCATGGGATGAATGATCGTGATGAAGTTCTATAAATTGCAAGAATATCAAACAAAGAAAGTTAGTAAGTAGTGCACCATACAAAATTTTCTGGCAATGTATTCGAAAACAATGAAATACAGAACATTTTGATACTGCTCTATCTGAAAAGAAAAATAAAAAAATATATTTTGTGGAATAAGACTTCGTTTTGTTTTGATATATAGGCTGATTCGTATATAATAACGACAAGGACAGTACACTAGCAGGTTAAATTTAAAAACAAAGATGGTTCGATTTCTACCTAGAAACTAGAAATATTCTTTTTATTTTATTCTCCTCAAATATATTGTCAGGAATTTAACTTTCGGTCATAAACTTGGGTTCGATAAAATTCAAACAGCACTCACTGTCGAATTACGTTCATTGGATTTATTAATTAAATCAAATATACACACAAAAGATCTCAATAAATTTAACGCTTAACTGCACTATTTACAAATCACTCCGACTTTTACACAAACGTAGATAACCTTAAAACTAAACTAACTTATTTACACGCCTCCTTAGCCAGCCAATCAGAGTGCGCTAGTAGTTTTTAAGTTCAAGGAGCCAATCACGGCGGGCGAACAGTTTTTAATCTTATTAAATTGAAGGTGACAATCGCCTTTACAATTTATAAACTAATACACAATGGTGTAATTAAGTCAAGTTGACTTTGTGAAAATAAACAAAAGTTTTAACTAGAAACTAATACACCATTGTGTATTAGTTCACAAAGTCAACTCGACTTAATTTTCTTGTGATTAGAGATGTTAACAGGGCTAGTATAGTACGGAATTGCTATGTTAAATGCCCTCGCATGGGGATTCTAGTGTTAATGACTGAGATCCAACATGTGACATGCTGGCCGGCGACCACCTAAATCATGGTTTCCTATAGCCAGATCGTTTGCTTCCGCACTGTATATAATACAAGAAAAGTTACCACGTAATATAGCAAAATAGGAAATATTCCGCTATTAGTTTTATTAGCAAACTTTCTATGTGCTTCCTGGACAGACGGACAATCGCACGTTTCCATGTCCAATCGCTACACGATACTTAAAAACAGATACTTTGAGCCGTAAAGAGAGCTTCTTTAATAAAACAACTTTCACAGAATGCTATCAAAGCAATGATTGATATGGCTAATACTACGCAATGCGCTCCCACGCATATGACGTAAATAACGTCTCCGCTAATGATATTAGGTATGTATATAGAAAGCGATTTTTCGTTATGTCATTTTAGTAAATAATGGTAACGAAAATTAAAAGCAAAATGTGGAAATATTTAGTAAAATTTGTTATACTGACGATATATTGAAGGTCATCTATTGTAATGTCAAGAAGTGGCTCCAAAGCATGTTTGAATTCTCCGACGGAATATTAAATACTTTTAGGGTATCTAATTCTCATAATATCTAATAGAAACCATGTATTGTGCTCTTTTAGTATAGTGCTTTGGTGTTGCGTAGCGCAAAAAAAGCTTTGGAAAACATTGTCTGGTGTGGTGACATAAAGATCAAAAGTTGCTGTTACAAACAGCCCCTATGTCGCAAAGTATTTCATTTATTATACATAGATAAGTTGGCAATTTAAATAATCCAGGAATCATCAACCTAGCTGAACTAAGATTGGTGATTGTGAAATAATTTTGTAATAACGACTTGAATTTTGATTTTCAGAGCTTTGGTTTTGAATCATCCATTTTGTTTTGATTTAAAGAATTTGTTTGGAAATAACTATTGTAATATTTGTAAATGTTTGCTTCCTGTCAGCGGTTGTAACTGGTGGAGGCGGTTTGAGCACTCATAAATGTTGACTACATCAATAAGTAAATTTGTAATAAATAACGTGGTAGTAAACATATTCCGGAATTTTGCTAAACATAAAAATATCAAGGGTATCTGAAGAAAAAAACTGAAATGTTCACTTTTGCCGTTAAGTTCCCCCCTCTAAATCTGGACTTGTTTGTCTCAAAATTATTTTTCTCCAATGAAAGAACATCCATTCAGTTCCATTGCTATATTTCAGCGCAGGACGCGGAGATTTCTTTTCTTTCTTTCTGTTATTTTCTGTTGAAAATACAAGTGGTGTTTATAGAATCTTAACGTCCTTGTCAAATCATGGCTTGAAAATGCCACGGAACGCGATCTCTTAAACTACTACGCCATAAATATTTGGAATTATCGACCATTGCCCACTCGAACAAAAAATACCATCGAAAATAAATCCGCCTACGAGAAATCGTATATACATTTATACAAATTACTATGAATTGGGCAAGCTGTATAAACATACTATGTATTAGACTTTTAGTTTTAGACAAATACGGAACATTCCATCCTGTTTTGAAGCCTTGATATTACATATGTAAAATCTAAACGAATAATATATAGGTACATCTGTAGCGTGTTAATAAAATGCCACGCACGCAACGCAGCCGCACCGAATTAGTTACCACTTACCGAAACAAATGAGCGGATGTCGTGGGAGCCTGCTTGTTTAGAGAGATCAGAATGGGGATTTCGCGATTGAAGAAAATAAAAAATGAAAAGCAGCCATGACGATCATACGTTGCCGTCATAGAATGTTGGCAGAAGCGATTGTACAAATCTGTGGCGGTGTAATTTTGAGGTAGTATTGTTATCGTCACGGGCCAATAACAACAAAAGGCTGTGACGTACAGTTAATTCTCGGGAAATACGTTCGTTGAGATAAGGACACACGCGTTTCAGTAATTTGTAAATATACTTTTATACATTTAGTTTATTGAAAGGCATTTTATTTTTTAAAGAGGGGATTTTCGATTTAAAATTCCAAAAATATTCCAGGACAACCATTATTTTTACAAGGTTAAACACTTACACATAAAAAAATATAAATTCTCCCTGGGAAAGTAGTATTTGTAATACCTATTCATTGTACTTTTGTATTTATGTATGTGATTCACGTATTGACATACAGGTTGACGCATTAGTGTGGCAAAGCTGGATATATCCGTTATCATATAAGATAACAAAAAAAGTTATTTACGAAAATTGTAGACAGTCTTAAGCTTAACATTTTAAAATTATTTTCATATATACAGACTGTTTCCATATAACCAGGGTGAACCAAACATGCATTGTCTTAAATGGAACACCTATATATTATTTCGGATTTAGGTTAATCTCATGCCTCACACCCCTAACGTACAATTTCATTGAATTATACAGCGTGTTTCAGATGTTATGGTCAATTTTATATGCACATCACTGTAGGCTCTAGGTCTTGTGTACTGCAAACAACACAGTCCTGATCATCGCACGTGTGCCCTTGACTACGTCAGTGTCTAGAAGGGCGAATATCAATGTCCGGGTATTTAAAATTTTTTCAATATTGCAACTATAGCCGATACCAAAAAAAAAAGCATAAAATCTTCGTTTCTTGTTTATAGATCTCCAGAAACTGCTCGACAGAGTAAGGTGGTAGTTTCAATCTAAGAAATATATATTACGTCATAACCGTTTTGGCAGCTGGAATCGTAGGGCGAGTCTATATACTATATTTAGGGGTGTCTACGCTTCGAGTTCAGCGGCACAATTATCTGTCAATATTCAAAATAGCATCTGTGCTGAATTCTTACCTAGTGTTGTGTTATTTCTTATTACTATTATCTAATTTATATTAATAATAATCTTTCACAAGACATTTTTCATAGTTCGTTTATAAAGAGTTAGTTATTCAGTCAAATTTTACCGCTGCAACTCTTATTAGCTTAAATCACCTCTGTCACTGATCACTTTAGTTTCGCGTATTTTACGTTGTCGATATTATGATGAGGTAGTTAGCTGTGGTATAATAATAACAGAAAGCATATAGAATAAAGACTTCATTAGATTCTTTTTGGTCAATGATACATACGGTGCATTGACGTAATAATTTGTTATGCAAAATTCTACTTAATTCAATACGTCATCGAAACATTTCTAGATTTTATTTTTTCAAATGCGTAGATACGTAATTGAATTCATCGAAACAGAAGATAAACAATTAACGTAGTAGATTCTAATGTCACAATTGAGTTATTTTGACCTCGCATTACATAGTATCGATTCATATTCTTTTGTAATACAACTGACGTGTTGGTATGCGCTCACGTTTCAAAATAATACAAAAAATTATTGTCCAATTGGATCATAAGATTTGTCGGTTTTAATGGCACGACGATTGTAACAGTTTTGCGTCATAGTGGTGACGAATACATCAGCAGGTAATTACCTAGGGTAATTTTAAAACCACGCCTTAACGAGCTGATAACTAAACTGTAGATCATCCCAGATTTAATCTATCCACACATTAAATCGGCAATTAACATGTTATTGACATGTTATAAACAGCATGTCAACAGATTCACATTCTCTAATTTGAGTCAGGTTATTTTTGTCCCTTGACGGAGGTAAAAGAATTAGAAATGAAACTAAAACACCTAATGTTGTTAACAATATACTCGTACGTTTTTACAGGAAATATGACATTTTGCGATGACGCAATGTAATGTTAAAAGAGTAAACGGAAATGATAAAATCAATAAAATTGTGGCAGAATCATGTATAAAACTGGCGGATATTATAGTTTCTGAATGATGGTAATTATAAATAAATAATAAACATTATTTATGTCCAACGAAATCTTTCAATTGCAGGACAAAAATACAATGTAACATATAGAGTGACTCACAGTGAAAAAGATGCAGTGGTATATAATTTGGTAAGAAGCTTAAAATGTTAGAAAAACTAATTATTTGGGAGCCGGCCGTACACGGTATTTAGTACATTGTATATCGCATCACAGGTTGATTTACCGTTAAGGAACCCAAACTGTAAACACTTAAAAGTTTGTTTTGTGTCTAGTAGGAAGTTAATCGATTATTTATAATTTTCTCTAGGATCTTTGTAATTGCACAGGGTAAACTTATTGGACGGTAGTTTTTTTATGTCAGTTGAGCTACCCTTCTTAAGTACCGGAATAACTTTAGATATTTTTAAATGATCACGGAATATGCCGTCCCGCATGCATTGATTTATTAATTAGGTAAACCAAGTGTTTAGATATACTATGTAGTGTATGTTTTAGAATAAAACAAGGGACTTCATCAATCCCTGCTGAGCTCTTTACCCATATTTCTTTAATAATATATTTTATTTCCAGTTCGTGAGTCGGAAATAAATACATGCTACTAGTTACATTCCCAGTTTTAATATCAGACATTGTTGTATTTGTTGGTGTAATAAATATATATATAAATTGTTCCTCGACTAAGTTGCCTACATTTTCAGGTTCGGCAATTAAGTTACCGTCATTATCATATGCCTTGATTTCTTTGATTTTCCCTTTTGATCCCGAGGTGTTATTTTTAATTATATTCCATGACGTTTTTGGCTTATTTTTAGAATTCATGATCAAACTATTAGTCGCTTGATGAGATGAATGATAAGATATATATTCACTTGCAACTGACTTTATGGAGTTATATATTTTTGTCATCCACATACGCAAGTGCAGGGCATTTTATAGAAGGAAGCAAATCATTTATATATAATACTAACAGTAAAGGACCACGATTTGAACCTTGTGGAAGGCCACTAAAGGTGAGAAGTAGCATGATTTTATAGTGAAGATAGTTGCATCGAAAGCTCAAGTAAGACTGCAGTAAACAAAGAAGTGTTGGACTAAAACCGTAAGTAGATAATTTTGTTACAAATATCCCATGATCAACAATATCAAATGCTGAACTTAAGTCGGTGTAAATGAAATCGACTTGACCTTGGTGATCCAGTTCACTACAAATATATTGCGTTACAGAAACGAGGTTAGTAACCGTCGATCTACCACGAACAAAACGATGTTGGTACGGTGACACCAAATACTTTGTATTATGATATATACATTAAATACCACATTTTCATAAACCTTTGCAAAATTGGAAACCATTGAAATTGGTCCCTAATTTTCCACATTATGTCACTCAACTTTTTATAAATAGTGATACTAAATATTCTGAAACGCGAATCAGTTCAACAATGTAATGAGTAACCCATTAGAAATGAACCGTTTCGTGTGCGTGGGTGTATGAAAATAGGATGCCAGATGCGTTTTAGGTTCAGGGAATGAATCTACTACAGGAGCCGTTGATTGGTATAATTTATGAAGCACTTCCCGGTGCATGCCAAATCGAATTCCAATTAAAAATTGTACCTTATTTATATCCACTATACGCATATGTATATCACAATTACAGCTTGTTAAAATAACATTTTCTAAGTAAATCCCATAATTGGACAATCCTAATGTACTCTAACAAGCTATCGTTAATAATTGTCTTATTATCGAAATTGCACCATGAAAACTTACGATAAAGCACGAATAATATCGGCAAGTACTAGATAACATTCTTTTTCTCAAAATTTAGTAATTAACCAATTATACCTTGTCGATATTTCACTACGTCATTAGACGTATGCTTTTCGTATCTAATAATGGCGAAATGTCAAGCTCATGCATATTATAGTGCACGTACTTCAGAAATGAGAAATGAAAAAAAAAAGGTAAGATTAAGGTAAGCAACCAAAGCTCCCATATACCTCATAGGTATATAGAGGCTGAAAGTATATAGCTTGTCGCAGTGGATTTGTGGAATGCTGTAATCACTTCAAACGTAAATCGAAAATATGACTCGTTTTTTTAATATCTCTAATATTTTTTTCTTTGAAATAATCGATGACAAACACGTAACGCATTTGGATTTGTGTTAGGTGTCATTACGACATTCAATTTTCATTTTGCGGCATGCTACATAAGATTCACTCTGTATATATTGGAAATTAAGATAAATTAAAACAGCACATGTACTATCTTGGTACCTAACAATGGTAAATTATGAATTTGCATGCAAATCGATTAACGAACGTGTGCAAATATTTTAACTAGCTTTTCGTGAACTTTTGAAATTAAGTATTTCAACCTATTTCTAACATTGCAATATATGCAATATTGCAATAATATTATTTATGAAATAGCGCATTTACGGACTACTTATATGTATTCTCGATGACCTCCAAACTAACCCATTACTCACGCAGTAACAGAAGTGTGTGTTATGCTAAAAGATATTTCAAAATTTCTTTTCCATTGTTCAATGAAGCAGGTCAAGAGAATATCCTGGAACTCTCTAACTTCCGACATATGTATTATAATACTTCGTGTTTGTCAACAATATATTGTGGGATATAATTTCGAATTTAAAATTTTCCCGCGCGTAACATCCAACTTCAGGGGTATAGAAAGGGTAGAATGCTTAGTGATATATGTATATAATAATAAATAAAAGGAATATATATGATCTAAGGTAGAATGTCATAAGAAACAATTCAATGTATAAAATAACGTTTTATATATTAAAAATTGTGTAAAGACAAGTATGTGTGTTGATTTTAACATTCTGACGACCCCCACAATATCCACAATGATCTCCTAAATTCAATAAATTTTGACACAATTTGCAATTTATAACCCCGAATAAAATTAGGTGTTATCCTAAGTTATATGCACCCCTCCAAACGATTTGTGACCGATTCGGGCGTTCGCTTTTCGTGCGTTTCACAAAAATTTTCCCCTTTCAGGCGTTCAGTTTATAGATGGTAAGTGAATGTGTTTTTGAATTCTCGTTTCGTGCGTCAATTTTATATTTTAGGAAAATTAAAACAAAAAAGTACCTTTAACTCTATATAGAGTAATGTTTATCTAATCTCAATGTTATACAATACTTAATTAAAATTAAAAGTAAATCTATCTATGATTTTACAATATATTTCACCTTGTCCAATGTGTCACTAAAATTTTGTCTATTTTCAACTAGGTCACTTACAACTATTTTTAACCGCCTATCTAATTCACAGTATTTCTTTGCTCTTTCCGCAGACACAATCTTGCAGGGAAACAGTATTATAATAGTGCATTTCTTTCTGAAGAACTTAATTCAAATAGACTGGGATGTGCTTTTCCGGTCCGTCTGTTGAGTATGCTATCCTTCTACAGAATTTGTAGTCCGATGACGTTCTCCATCGCAAATCCATATTCGGCGAGAATCATCAATCCATTGATCAAGAAAATAATCGTTAAATTTAGCAATGGCTTCATCGGTAGGAGAATTTTCCATTATACGGAGCCAACCATCTATAACTTTATCTTCTGGTAGATGAACTAATGCAGCACACTTCCTTATGTGGTTTCTTACTTCCTCGTTTTCCTTATACAAGTTTGTTAGACCTAGATCTTGTACTTTACGCGAAAGGGCTTGATTAAAATGAAAGTTACATCCTTTGATAACTGTAACCGGAAAAACTTTTTCTAAAGCATTAATTGCGGCAACTTCAAAATCCAAAATACTTTTTTTTTGGTAAGAAATTCTTGATTTTATTTTTTAATAAGAAGAAAAATCGTTTATACGTGGCCTCTTTCTTGTCGGGTAGCAGGGCATGGAATTATGTTTGTTCCTTCGTGTGTACTACCAATATCCACGTGAATTCTATATAATTGGCAAAACATTGAACTACAGCTTTTAGAAGTCCCATCAAATAGGAAGCAAGAACTTACTGCTAATAAATTACCTCCGTCGATTACAAATACAAGAATCCTGTCTCCATACCATCGTCACTTATCGACTTCATTTTTTGCAATATCTAGAACACAGTTATGGCTTTCCTCACTTATAACTTTTGATTTTACTTTATCAGTAACAATCGCTCCTGGGCAGTTCCTGTTTATGCAAATCCATCGAAGAGTTAAGTTTTTGTTTTTTGCTTTTAAGTTGAACTTGTATCTAGAATACAGGATGACTGATTTCCCACGTTTTGATTTTATCGCTTCCATCACAAACAACCTAATAATAACGTTACCGCACTTACAAGATTTCCGAAGTAGTAATTTATTTTAGTAATAGTGCAATATTTCATATCATCCCTATATTGGTGGAGTTTATTGTAAATACTTATTCCTTATGCAATTACAAATAATTGTAAATTCACAACAAATTGATTCTTAAATCCGTTAACAACCCCTTAACAATCCCTCCTCTTATGAAAGTGATTTTATATTCCTGTACCTTAATTCCTAGTCAAGTTAAATGTAAAGATAATTCTTAATCCCTTGATGAGTTCAATAATTATCTCTTAATAGAGGCTTAAATGCTTTTATTGGTTTCTGCAAATTGTAAGCACGAAATGGGATTTAAGAGAAGGAAAGACAATTTGGACGCGCTAGGGTGCACCACTATACCTTTGGTGTAAACCAGGGCTTACTCGACCAATAGAGGGCTCTGTATGTAAAATTCTAGAACTCTGTATAGAGTATTTTAAATTTATATTACAATTCCTTTAGTTTAGTTAGTAGTTCTTTTGGTTTTTACTTGTTGTTTAAACATTATCGTTATTTTTATTGTGTATTTCGTCTGTAAAGATTGACGTATCCCGAATTAATTATTATTTTTTTAACGCGCGTCGAGCTAAAAATGATTCATCGCCAGGTACCTAGACCCGACTGTACTTTTTAGTGGAATTATATTCCTAATGGCTTTTTTTTGTTGGGTAGGGTAGATTAGTGTCAGAGCGAATTGTTTTCCTTCAGAGTCTTTAGTGTGTAAGTTGCTATTGTAGAAGTCAGTACGTGAATAAAATTATTGTTAAAGTTGGTTGGTGCGTTATTGTGTTTGAAAAATAAGTAGATCTAACAATTTTGTGGCGCAGGAGTAATCTGAACAGTGTGTTTATGGTATTCCGTCTGGTAAGCAAAAAGGTTAATCGCAATTGTAACTATAACTTTCAGGAATACGTTAATCGAAACCGTCAATGCGTGTTTCTTGCGCAACTTGTACGCTTACTTTCTGAACAGAATTATAGTTGGAAATAGAACATGCGCTTCTTAAAACTCTGCATGGTAGGATGGATACACTTTTTGGCACAGTTTTTGAATGACATTATGCGAAAAAAAGCTTGTATAGAAGAATCAATAAAATTTTGGATGACATTTTGCATCCTGTCAAGTTTGAAATATATGAGATTTGGCGCGGTAGTCTGTTTAGTTGGGTTCGCAGATCACCAGAGGGATAGGCACACAATTTTAACGTTAAGTGCCCCATCTTTCCTTACTATATTATCTCTGGTAGTGATGTTCAGATGTATCGAAATTCTCAAAGATTTAATATTCCAATTATATGCCACGGAGATGACAAAAGCGGCAAGGAAAAGCGATGTCGGTGTGCAAGATTTTGGAAATTTAGTGCACAGAGACCAAACCTCATCGTTGAGCAACTTGTTTTTGTATACGTAGCAAGGTATAGGGATGTACTTGCAGTCAAAAGTCTAAAAGCGCCGAACCTGTTAACATATAGCGCGAAAATTAGAATACTGCCATACTCCCGCAGTTGACCTAAAAAGTGCAGACTCATAGCGATCGTAGGCAATGTAATTGTAGCTTTTAATATTACCTTATTGGCTTTCAGTATAGATTATAGATTTCAATCGAATTTGTAGAAAGTGTAAAGTAGTAATTATATACTAACGCGAAAAAAAAACATGTATAGCCTTTTCAATCTAGCAGCGGCTTTCGCCATCTGTGACGTGAAATGGTACCAACTTTATTTTATTTTTACAATTGTATATGTAGGTTAGGTGTAGGATACGGTGGCTTAAAATAAATTTAAGTTAAAAATATCCCTTACCACATTGTTGAGTAAAGAACTCTGTATACGTATTTCGGCAACTAAGTTGCCATCCTCAGCAGAAAACCACAAAGGAAAAAATTATGTCAGACGTAGCAGGATTGTTCTCGGAGTGCTACGTCCGACATAATTTTTTCTTAAAGTAAAGAACTCTGTATACGTATTTCTGTATACAGAGTTCTTTACTCAACAAAGTGGTAAGGGGTATTTTTAACTTAAATTGTATAATAGAGAGAAACAAGTAACATTTTCATAACAAATACAACGCCATTTGTCATTTGACAGATTACAAGGTTTGTTGTTCTAGAATGTTTTTGTATTCATTTTCGTTGTAAATATTTTATATAATAAAAACAGTACCTTTGTTTTTAATAGTATAATGGTTTGCTAACTGCATGTCTTTGACCTATTTTTTGTAGCTATACATTCATAAAAGTTGTCCCCTTCGATCAAAAGTTGACGTGTCACAGCGTTTTTGTAAGAAAAATTTTGATTCTTAAAAATTGAGACTGTTTTGTTTTACCGCGGACAGTCGATATATCAAGTAGTGGGAATTTTCCGTTGTCTCAAATTCACAGCTACGCGTAATGATAATTAAACAAACAAATTTCAGCGATAAACTTGAAATAAAGAGTCACGCCAACCTGTCACGCCTATCACCTCATTGAATACTCGAGCTGTTTGTCATATTTGCAACTTCGGGCGCATCAGCTTAGCAACACAAATTGCCAATCGCGTATCCAGGACACCTCAAAAGCGCATTATTAAATTGATATGAAACAATTCTAGATAGGTCACGTCATTTGATCCCGTTGCGTATACAAAAAATGACGTTACTTTATTTTAACATCATCTGCTACGTACGATCTGCGTACTTGAACCTTGACCTGGATATCTTCTGCTTGAAGGACTTTGATTCATTTTCGAAATCGATCTGGCATTTCCTTTATTATTACAGTATCTTCGGTAAGTAAAAATAACGCCAATCCATAAAATAAATGCAAGAAGAACGTAAGATTTAAACGTTTCTTGATATCTATTGTTGATAATAGGATATAAATAACTGAATATTTATGTATGTATGTAAGATGGATTCCTATAGCTTGATAACATTTACACGTGACTCATTTAAAGCAGAGAAAAAAGTATCGTAGTAGTAAATATTTGCGCCGTAATAATGACGTACGAAACAAAGCCACCAAAATGTATTTTTAGCAATTAAATTCCTGGATTCAAAATATTAAAAGTGCAATTCTTTAATAGATGTTTTTCGCAAATTCATTACGCCTTTTAAATTTAATCTAAACTACATAATAGGCCTACAAACTAAGTACGTTTCCGTAATTTAATTTGGGTATATTTGAAAATTTGTTCAATACACAAAAGATGGTATGCCGCCTATCATAAATATCACCAAGTAATCGTATCAATTAGTATAACGTTAAATTAATATGAACAGGGATACAATTAAAATGTAAATAGTTCTATACTAGAATTTTTGCCTTGTATACAAAATGAATTTTCTTTTACATTGATTTTTAATTATGTGTAAAATGTAAAATTAAATACATTAAATTTTATATTTTTATTCCTCACAGCAACGGTGCAGATCACAAACTTTAACATTTCTCTAAGCTGAGCGTGAAACGCAAAGTGGCGATTGATAACACTGGAAACCCATCGAGTTTCACCTCTAAATGTAGCTTTCCACGGAAACGGAAAGCTGCATTTACAACACTTGATGAGTTCAAATCGTTGAGTTCAGGTTGGGACTTTTCCCTTGTAATGTGGGTGAATTTGTAGGCGAAGCATGGGCGCGATACGAAAATTGGCGTTTAGTCAAACGTCGATGTTCTGAAACAGTTTGTTTTCCAACATTGTTGGGGGTGGTCGTACAAACGAGTAATCATTCCTTTTGTGGCCGACTGGCAGTTACATTCGGTGTTGTGCGTAATGTAAGTATAGTGGATGGCGATGTGTTCAACTGCAAACAAAAACATATTACGGATTCCCGATATACCCGATTTCCGGACGACATTGCTTTATAAATCAGTGCATGATTTTGTATATTTCAATTTTATAACTTACAATACATGAATACTACCACAATTTTATCAATAGTAGCGTATCGTTCTTTTTACAAATCGACTCACTTCAGTTTGTATCTCTTTACTAAGGTGATATTTATCTCAGAGAATCGCAATTAAAAAGAACGGGTTCGCAATACTGTGTCATGATTAAAACTGCCGCTGTGTGGCGTACTGGATAAGTTTATTCGGATGTCAAATTAGTCATACATAACCTTAAACCACAATTAATTAGCTCACATACATCTGGATACATCCAACCTATAGCTTTTGAAATATTGTTGTGATTTTTTACATTTAAATTCATAAAACTTTAGGTACATACAGTAAGTTATCATAAAACAAATACATATGTAATGAATTATTAATTAACATCTGTACTCAGCATATGCTTTTTACATAGCTGAAATAATTTAAAGAGTAAATCATCATATGGGCAAACAAAAAGTCTTTCTTTTCAGTTCGATAAAATTTTGGCACAGTATGTTCAACGTACACAAGTTGTTAGTAAGTCTAAAATTGATGGAGATTCTTTTTGGAAAATAAACATACAGGATTTTATAACGTACATGTGTGTGTGTATACGTCTGGGGAATATGGTGTAAATATTATTCCTATCTTCAAACAAAAATATTCATTTCGATTTCCCTGAATAACACAATATTATTCTTGCTCATATAAAACGCGTACCATAACTCATCCTACCCAGATTAATATAAAATAACCTTTACTGTTCGATATTTATCTTTATTTATGTTAACTAACATTTCGTTTTTATTATCTGTAAAGGTCTGTTTCGTAACTTTAAATACATACGTAATGTCGTACAGGGTTAAACCAAGTGAGAGTTGACTAATGCTATGGTAATTTTTCATGTGAGATGTTTAGATTTTGCGATTGGCAGCATGTTGTGTACGGTTTCAAAATGGTGTATATGACATATGAAAACGTTGATAACGCTTAGAGTATACAATTAAATCGGATGAAGATAAATAACATTTTAAATCACAAGATGATCTTACAAGTTGTAAATTATGATGTGGTAACACACAGGGGCCAGTGATGTGTCCGAAAACCGCAGAATTGCAGCTGATTGGTGAACTCCAAGGCTTAGTGAATTTGTTGTGGTTGTGAGTATTTTACATCTGTTTTTAAAATTATTACATTTAAATGAGGCTTCCCTTTATATATTATCATTTGGGAAATAAATCAATATTAAGTCTTTCAAGGAATTTTTTTTTAAAGAAACTAGGATCTATGTTAAAAGAGCAATAAGAACTAAAATTAAACAGAGACAAATATGTGCTTTTTTCGTATTTTAAATTGTTTGTTGTATACACGTCATTTTACTACAACACTAAAAAACGTACATAAAATAATATACAAAACAAAAAGCGTCATTGGAAGATAACATTGTATGTCTAATTATAAATTTATTCCAAATGCTGATCAAATATTATTAGCTGGTGAATGTAATTTGCTGTTTTTTATTGCTACAGCTTTTTAAAAGATATATATAGTTCTACATTTTTTAAACATTCTTTTCAATTTTCGTATAAGATATATTCATTCAGATGTGAATTAAACACTCTTGTTTATTGTGCTGCCCCACAATCCTTGCAATCTTTACAGATGTGAATTGTAAATGATATTACTTTTCCTTGGCCACCATTGGAAGGAAATATTATTAATACTGACAAAGTTCAATATCGGACACCATCATAACAGAGATCGTAGGAGCCTTCCTCAACATTTAACATTATTTAACTGAATACCTTTCAAACTCAGTGGCGGCTCGTCGGAGGGGGGAGTAGGCACTGCCGACCCAAACATAATTAAGCAAACGAAAATTTTGAGACCATTTAAATTTATTTTTTAATAACGATAATAATAAATGTTCAGTGTTTGTGAATACTGCAGCGCACCCCTTAAAAAATACTCACGAGCCGCCGCTGTTAAAATTGTATTTCATTATTGACGACCATCTTCAAATAATACTTTTAAATGATCTAGCTGGTTATTTTTAACAGAAATGTCTAGAACACCATTTTTATTTACAATTTAGTTATGTAAGAACAATATTTGCTGAACTTTTTTCATACTATTAGCAGGTTCCTCATAACTGCAGTCATGTAATGGCAGAATCCTATTTGCTTTTAAAATTCGTCATCCTAACAAGTGCCCAAATTTGATTTGATTATTGAGTATCTCATGAATATTGAACAAAACAAACAAAGCAATAACAAAAATAATGCCACAGATAGCTTCAATTTTTTAGGCGTTACAATTAAGATTGTGTGTGTTTATTAATTTATTTATAATTGTATCCTTTTATAGGTATATTAGATTCGGAGTATTTATTTATAAACAAAAATTAATTTCTCTCAAATACTATATTTTATTTGCGTTTATTTTTTTCTATTTGTATCATAACACTGGTAACGTAAAACATTTAAATACACAAATTCTGGAACTACAGATATAGAAAAGAACTTCATTGCTTTCAAGGTGAATTAATTAATAATAAAATACACTACATTCATGAATTCACGCATTGGAACTAGGTTGTGTACACTTACCACGACGAGCAATGTCCTGCTCAGCTGTGCTACGTTGCCAAAGTCGACAAATTTGTACGGTACGGCAACAAGGCCAGAGGTGTCACTATCGATTGTACAATACTGCTGCAGTTATTCACTAATATACACACAGCCACATATACACTATAGAGATGAAGGTGCACTCATTCAGCTATAAAGTGTCCGTCTTCGAGCTGCCTATTTATAAATTTTACTATCGACATACGCAAATAAACAATAAATTAACACAAATACCCCTTTTAATTTCTAATGTCACATAGCAACGGTATCTTCACGACCTGAATCTAGCAAACATCGTCATGGATAAGTGAAAGTAGTATGTAAAATAACATCAAAACAAAGGAAAAACGTCAATTTTTTACGTTTTCCTGTCAACTGTATCGTACTTGAGTCGCTTTTTACAAGAAAAATGTCAAGTCATAAAAGATCTTGTACAAGGTGAATGTTTTTGTTTTACACTTCAGTATGTGTCGTTTCACATCTGCAGCTAACTTGAAACTGAACCAGAAACTCAGCGCAACTCAGCGCTTTGGTGGAACTGCCATCGAGTTACTTGACAATCGGTATAGTTGATCCCTGCTACCTCATCGCGAATTGACAGACAGCTGATCGATCACGTGTGAGTTCACGTTACGTACATGTTTTAGAAATGTGCTCTGTGTATGTATGACATTTTTTTGCTATCTAACCACCGGACAATTAATAAAGGAGAAGTGATTGAAAGGTTCGAGTTTTACAATTGTTAACAGGGTTAAACCTACGACTGTTCCAGCTAACACTGCTCTTATATAATGCTCATATTACTGATATAACCTTGTAGAAAACGGTTAGCAACAAACATAGACAAACAGTCTGCTAAATGTATTGTTTATTATGTTTAGACTTTTTTACAATGAGTAATGAAGTGGCCAGATGTCATTTCGTTTATTCAACACGAACTTAGCAACTTTCCTGGAGTAATGACATTGTGTTATTGTTATTATGACGAACATAAATATGGGAACCCTACAATTACAATAATATATAAATATTATATATTTATAACGAGTATAAAATTAGGGGACGCGTTCATTATCTAATAGCGAATTTTTGGATTTTCCCAAATGAACATTAAAATTACGAATCCATAGGGAAAGCATGATTTTCCTTACAAATGTTACAAACTATGGGAGTTAAGGGAATTTGTCGTTCGGATAACATTGGCCGTCAGGGTCAACTAACACGTACCACTTCACAGACGACACTAAAAAGATTAGACACCTGCGTCGCTGCGCATGCGTCAAATGAGCGCGCAAAATTAACGAACTTTTAGGGCGTTTGAATTAGTTTCCTTTGTGTCGCATGAAACGTTGTTTTTACTTCGTGTTTCTGTGAATTGCAAAAAACCACCCGATTCTTTTACAGTTATATTTGAATTATTTTATTTGTTACATTTGTATACCTACATTAATCATTTGGAAAATTTTAAGATTAGTCTCATATTCATTCACCTCATATTGATTCTTATTTAACTTTATTCACCACATGACATTTCGGGAGCGTTCTTTAACGGCGCGGCCTAGGAAGATGGCGGATTGTATTCGAAATCATCAAAACTAGACCTCGCGATAACAATAGAAAAGTCAGCTGTTGTCCCATCTGTTATTCTGTTGCAGATGTCATAATAGCTCAACGTAATCGCCTCTGGCGTTTAAATAATTCGGCAACATTTGTAGTGGGTGAGGGAGATCATCGCATGTCCATCTCTATGGATTTAGTGGGAAAATCAAAGAGTTGTAAAAGAAAAATTATAAACTGATTTACTCTAATTGTTTATTATAAATCAAAAACAGGTATCTCTACAAATAGTTCTATACGATAATTATACTTCATACTAACAATAATTAACATGTATCATTATCAATTGTTATTATCCGGCGTTTTTTGGTTGAAACCCCAATACATAGAAATACATATACTATAATTGCTCGGTTAGGGAGGAATGTGTTTCTGTGTAAAAATTATTATGCCGATTATCTCACTAATATATGAATAGGTAGCCCAGTAACAGGGCGGCACCAACTTTAAAGTGCCGAATAATAGAAATAATATGCTAGCACATTTTATTCAATACTCAGTAATTACCACTGAAAAGGTTGGTTCTTTATAACGTTGTATAATATTGATTGGTATAGAAATGTAACATCCTGTATCAATCTTTGGAACATCTTCCAAATCGCTATGGCAACACTCTTTAAATTCAATATAGCGTTTGGTGAATTTGCTGAAAATGCGAAAGGTATAATAATATTGTTTGGCTTTATTTTTAGGGGCAACACACTGCATAGCCAACATAATCTTTTTCTTATTAGGATATTTAGTACGGAGATAAAATGTTTTGTAAATATAATTAAGAAAACCTACCATTTGCCCATTCCAACTTAATTTTTGTGGAAGCGTGTATTCTTTATTAAATTCCAATAAACTATCTAGATGGGAGGACTGAAGGTGTTGTGTATATTCTACAATTTGATTGGATGATCCTAACTGAATTGAAAAATTTTGTGTTAAATTACAAAATGGACATTTACGTGAGATAGCGTATTCACACCGTTTCTTGTGTTCCTCTATATCCGCCATTTTTACTTCCGTTGGGCAGCCGTATTCTTTGTTGGGAGGGCGCTTATCTGCTCCTCTAGGTAGTTTCTTCTAGTAGTTACAACCGCCTTGCACGTCGGGCATTCCGACATTTTTTCTTTACAAGTATGGCAAAAACTATGTCCTTGGTCACACTGGTATATCGGAGATGACATGTGAAGAGAACAAACTGGGCACTCGATTAACGATAAAATTTCACCATTCAAATAAGAACTTTTCATACTGAAGTTAACTTGCTGCTTGCGTAATTTAGGTAATTAAACTACACGCGATATCAACACTTTGTATAATGAGAATTGTTGGGAATCGTACTCCCCTAATATGCACGGTTAGAAATCTGATTGCCATATAGTTTTCGCCACGACTGATGGCGAAGAGTAGGGATGCGCCGTCGACACTTTTAAAAGCGTACAGATAAAGTAAAGCTAAAAACGGATATGCAAAAGCAAAGCACAAAAATAAACCAGATTTGAATAGGTAAATAACTATATATTTTACAATATATAGGCGCGGAGAAAAGTTTGGTGCAAAAGTGAAAACTGAATTCGCTATTATATTTTGATTACATTCAGCCACACAGTGATGAAAGTGATGAGTACTCTACCGAAGGAAAAGAAAAGAGAGGGAAGCAGAGAAAACCTTCCAACGGAGTAAGAAAAAGTTAGAACGCTTATAACACAGCGGAAAAGGGGTGAAGGAGATAGATTGGAACAGATATTGGAGATGATGAGGAGAATGAGTGCGGATCAAAAAGAGACGAAGGAAGATCAGAAGGAAGTCAGAAAGGATATCCGACAAGCTAAAGAATGACAAGATGAATTTAATGATATATTACTGAAATCGACAGGAGAAATTGAGAAGCTGAAGAAGGAAAATGTAGAGATTACGACTGAAAATGCAGAAATAACAAAAAAGAATTAAAAGAAATAAAGGGAGAAACGGAGAAAAGAGAAAAGGAAAAAAGAAAGAACAATGTAATTACGACCGGCCTGAAAATGGATGCAAATGAACCATGTCACCGGAAAGAAGAAACCGTAGACTTCCTGCGCCAGCGGCTACAAGTAACTATAACACCCAAATCAGTGACAAAGATAAGGAAAAAAACATGTATCATTGAATTAGAGAACGAAAACGACAAGAAGGAAATTATGGTTAATTAAATCTAAATTAAGAAATTCTACAGAGCATAGAGTACTTAATGATGACTTAGGCTACATTCACAACGGCGCTCCGAGCCTCGCCTCGACCTACATAGCATGGTACATAGCATGGCACCATCGCTTCGCCCCTGGCCTGGCCTGGAGTGTTCACAACGGAGCTTCGCTCCTCGCCTGGCGCATGGCATGACCGCTCGCTCGCTTGACTGTTGTATACACATTAATTAGTAAATAGGCATGG
>JARFOC010039120.1:0-24745 GCA_031763485.1 Osmoderma eremita | reverse complement strand
GCGCTGAAAAATATAAAGGCGCTTCCTCGCGATTTAGGAGGTTTCTGTTCTTTTTAATATAAATCGATTCATAAGCAAGACACTTACTTGGTTGGTTATGCTGATGACATTGCGGCTGTGATTGTCGCTAGAGATACCGTTAATGTCCAGAGACGACTTAATCAGGTTATGAGAAGGGTGATCTCTTGAATGGACGAACATGGACTTCAGCTTGCTATGCAAAAGACTGAGATTGTCTTGTTGACGGAGCGTGGGATTCCTCTGCAAATTCCTCTGTGGATCGACACAGAAATCATCACTTCAGCAAAAACCATCAGGTACTTAGGAGTTTACCTAAACAGCCGTATGACGTTCTGGGATCACATATGCTTTACGTCTAACAAGGCGGCTCAGATGGTCACATACCTTAGTCGATTGATGGCTATATAGGCGGACCAACTGCGAATAAACGACGGTTATTGATGTCGGTGTCCGAGTCCATCCTCTTGTATGGCTGTGAAATATGGGCAGACGCCTTGAACAAGGCAAAGTACCGCAAGAATATGTCCGGAATCCAAAAGAGAGAGGGGCTATGCGAATTGCAAGTTCTTACAGAACCGTTTCGGAGGCGGCTATTTTGGTGATAGATGGGGCAGTGCCGATAGATTTACTAGCGAAAGAAAGAAAATATATTTTCGTAAATAAAAGAGAAGTAGGTATGGCAACTGTAGCGAGAGAACGTACCAAACAGCTCTGGCAGGAACAATGGGATGCCGGTGCCACGGGCAAATGGACAGCCAGAATGATTAAAGATCTGTCAATCTGGAATGGTAGGTCGCATGGACAGCCAGGGTATTATTTAACACAGTTCCTGTTCGGACATGGGTATTTTCATGATTTTCATATAAAATGAGGAAAGTGGATAGTGCTTCTTATCCGTATCAGGACAGTGATAAACACGATGCTCAACATACATTCTTTGAATGTTTGTGATGGAATGTGTAACGAGAGGATTTGGAAAGGGACATTGGATCACTGACACCGGAAACCATAGTGGAAAAGATGGTGCGGTGATACTCCTGGCAGAAGGTGAAAAAGTTTTAAAACCCAAAAAAGGAGAACTAATAACTGAACCCCTATAGACGGTTTTCTTAAGTATAGGAAAATTTTTGAAAATTGGAAAGGAGAGGCAATGACAGAAGCGCTTCTACGATATATACGGAACACCACCTTGATGGAATGTGAATAACGATACCGAGGGGGATACCTGTTCGGAAGAGAGGAGGTTTTTTAGTGGGTGAGAGTCCCACACAACGGGTGAGCTTCCTCACCTGAAGGTGCATAATGCATTTTCCTCCTCCCAAAAAAAAAAAATAAATAAATAAAAATTATTATTATTATTATTATTAATAATAACAATAATAATAATGAATTAATACAATTGCGACGTAGGTACCTGCTAAAGATTGCCATGACTTTGTCGACTCCATTTGACAGTCGCCGTTAATTGTATAATTAATTAAATTTTGTATAAGCAATACTTAAAAATAAAAAATACCCGTACCACCCTCGATCGAGGTGGTAGGGTATTTTTTATTTTTACTATTTTAAGCCACCGTACCCTATTTTGTATTTTATAAGCAATACCTCTTTCCTATTGTATTACTTGACTATAATTAAATTTAGTTCGGTGCTATTACAATCCACATGAATTCAAATTACCAACTTCTAAACTATAATTTTTGTACTATTCTGTAAAGCAGGCATCGTATAGTCTCCGCCCACTCATGTACACAATACGCAGAGTGATTCAAAATTGTCAGGAGATATTTGCCGGACTGTATGTTACTACATTTCACGTGGTTTTATCAAATTCGTTAAACTAACTACATCAAAAAGCGTTTATGTATCATTTATCTTTGCTTATAGGGAACGTTGAATTTGGTATCCGATGACCAGTTAATTCCACTTTCTTTTATTTTAGTGATGGCCCGCTACGATAGAAATAGTGTTACAATATCACTGCTCTGTATACATTTAGAACGATAGAATTATATGTATTAATCATGCTTTTTGTCATTTAAAGTTCTTGGTTTGTTATATTATAAATGCTTTTAGTTTGTGCTCTTAGTTTCCGTTGAAGTATTTTGTTCGGTTAATTAGAAGAAAATACAATAATAAGTATCCATTGTTGCTTTAATTAATTCCACCTAACATTAATTATTCAATTTTTCGTTATCGAAACCGTTAGTAACCACGGTAAAAAAAGTTATCTACCGCTGCCGTATACTTGTGCACGAGCTCCTTATAATTATTTGCCGTACTTTTCATACAAAGTGCTATTAATCAGTATTATTAGTCCACTTCTGGTCTATTAACATGCTAGCAAACATACAACCTTATTAACCATATCCTAATTATGAGAAGATTAACAGACGCTTTATTACGTAATAAATTAGGATGTTAAGCATGTAAATGGAATTGAGTAACTTCTCGAAAATCAATGTAACATATGTATTTTCAATGCTAGTTCATGCAACCAAACCATTTCACTTACATATAATATTATTTTATCCTTCAGTAGGCTTTAAACATTATACTGCTATACATTATTTTTAACACTAACAAAGGTTGTTATTTCTTTTATTTAGTATTAAAACTCTTAGTCGTAATTAACTAAATTAATTCATGGAAATTGAAAAAAAAAATTCAGTTAAGATACAAAACAAATGAAGAAAATAATAAATCTTTAACAGTTTTACGAAAAGACCTGTAAGCGAGTGCTTCTCTTATATGAGCAGGTAAGTTATTATATATTTTTATACCTACTTTGTTGATACTCATTGTGGTTATAGCCATAATAGCAGAAGCAGGTGCATGTAAATCATTCCTTATTCTATGTTATGAATCTGGCACTGGCCGTCATACTATGCACAGGCTGAAAGAGTACCTTGGTATAAGAACAACACCATCTTCTGTTTCTGTCCAATCGCCCGATTTCGGGGTACAGCCCCCCTCCCCCCAAGATTTGAACGATTTTTAAATTTTTGTAAATATCTCGGAAACTATAACAGATTTCTTATTTTTTGTAGAATATAAATTGAAATATATTAGGTTAATCGCCCATATTTTTAAATTTTGTTTTCTTTCACAAATAAAGTTAATAATAATTATGATAATTAATAAAAATATGAGAAAAATATAATGAAATATTACTTATCATTGATTGTGGTTATAAATATGTGGATATTTATCTAGAAATTATTTATTATTTCGATAACGTTCCCAAGAAAAATTCTAATACAATCTCATGGGTATATCAATGTAAATATGGATCAACTAAAAGTACAAGTGCTCTGTCACCTACACCACTATCGTAATGCGTACATAAGGTGGCCGCTAGTATATCAGAAACATTTTTGCACTTTGGCATAATGGCAGCGGTTAATATAGCTAATGTGTTTTACATGTTACTTGCAACGTTCCAAGTAGCCAACATCGCAGTAATTCCTTTGACGCCTGAAGAACTTGAACTGCATTATGATGCATGAAGGATACGCGCTCAACAAGAAAACGTGTACTCTTTTGAATATGTAACAGGATTGGAGTTTAAACTATTAGAAGAACCACATGAAGCGCAATTTGTGGAAGATGTAGCAGAAGATGAAAAAGACAATTATGAAAATATTGCATGTGTTCCTGAAGAAGGAGGCAGTGTAAATAGATATTTATCTAGAAGTTATTTAATATTTCGATAACGTTTCCAAGAAATATTGTAATATAATCTAATGGGTATATCGATGTAAAAATCAATCAACTAAAAGTACAAGTGCTCTGTCACGCACACCACTATCGTAATGCGTACATAGGGTGGCCACTTCAAATAATATATCAGAAGCATTTTTCTCGTGCAATGTAAATTTGCAGTTTAGCATAATGGCAGTGATTATTAATATAGCCAATGTGTTGAATATGTTACTTGCAACGATCCAAGTAGCCAACATCACAATAATTCATTTGACGCCTGAAGAACTTGAACTGCATTATGATGGATAAAGGATATGTGCTCAACAAGAAAACATGTACTCTCTTCAATATGTAACAGGATTGGAGTTTAAACTATTAGAAAAACCACATGAAGCGCAATTTGTGGAAGATGTAGCAGAAGATGAGAAAGACAATTATGAAAATATCGTATGTGCTCCTGAAGAAGGGGGCGTGTTGTTGACCTACATTAGAAAATGAAAGCTGTAGAATACTGGAAAAGTGGTCAAACCAAGCGACGTTCTCTCGGACTATACCCCGAAATCGGGCGATTGGGCAGAAACAGAAAATGGTGTTGTTCTTATACCAAGGTACTTTCTCATTCTGTGCAGTTTCATCGAAATCGGGATGTGCGGGTTGCCGGTGTTCCCTTGTCAATAAAATGTGCTCCGCATATGCTTCTAACTGTTGCTTTTCGTGCAATGAAAGCCTTCTGGGCTCTTGCTGATGCATGCCAAAGAATATCAAACTGTATTCTATAATAAACCTTAGCATAATATGGGATGTAAACATGGTACTGTTATCTGTAATCCTAGGTATGCTGAGCATTTAATATCAGGTAATTTCTATGCTAATCTTCAGTGATCAGTGATCTTCCCAGAGTAAAGTTGATTCTAGCATTATATCCAAAATTTTGATAGAATCAGATGATACTAAGTTGTGGCTATTTAGATATAACTTAACTGAAGACATTCCTTTAACGGGCATGGAAGATCGTATATTCGATTTTGCTAAGCTTAAGGATGGTTTAAGTTATAAAATAGTTGAAACGTTTAGCGGTATAATAAACGTCATGATTTAGAGTGCATTAGCAGTGACATGAAGGAAGTAAATTAACTTTAAATGTAGCTAAAAATTAGCTAATATGCTCAATAAATCTTTTGCACTATATGATTTTTAGAACTAAATCTAAATACCCTTATAGCTTCGATGCATACGCAAATAGATTCGTATTTCGTCATCTAAGTACAAGCTGCCATTCTTAATAGAAACTCTAAAGGCAAAAGTGTGAGACATATCTGGTATCTCTGGCCATGATGAAGCCTTGGAAGAATCTTCTACACCAGATCACCAGTTGAATAACACTATTATTTCAGTTAGCGTTATTTATAAACGTATTAATGCACTCCGATGATTTTGTAATAATTAATGCTCCTAGAGAAGGAAGAAGAAGAAAGAAAATATAATCTTATGACGATCAAATCAGTTTTTAAATGAATTGAAAACGAATTGCAATTGAAAATTATTCAAAGCAAAGGATTCGCGAAGCGGACTATTAGCCGAAACGTACAATATGATAACTACATTAATGCAAACTTCAAACAATTACTGGGCTATAAACTCCATATGAGGCTGCTTTGTACCAATCTGTACAGGTCTTTGGCCGGTTGGTCTGTATAGTCTGTATAGGCCTTGCATTCACATAGGATGTGGATCACACAGTCTACAGCTTGGGTCCTCAATGTCAACCCCAATTTTCGGTAGGTGTCCCTTCAGTGCACAGTGTCTTGTCAGGAGAACTATTACTGTGCGAAGATGATTCCTACTAAGATTTCGTAGTTCGTCGGCCTTCTTTCCTAATGGCCCCTTAATAAAGTTTTGCCATGTACTAAATACTTAGGTCCCATTCGTCTCTAAAAGAAGTAACAAAATTGAAATGCAAAGAATATGGAAAAGGATGAAATATTACCATAAGCAACAATGGGAAGTCACTAACCGGTTGAGGTATGTAATTTCTCATAGAGCGTAACATCATAATTTTGTTATAATCCATTACCCAACATTACATTCCGCAATATGCAAGCTCAGAATTTCCAATTGTGATCTATGCGAATGTGATCGACATAATAGATGGTCAAGAAGAAGTGTTAATTTACAGCTCGCGCTTCCCCCTGGCCATTTCCAACGGAATAATTCCCCGTCAGTATGCCGTTAATGTGTTGAAACTTTTATTCACAGAGGGAACAGCGAACCAGCCAAATCTGACTAAATCAAAACACACATATCGGTCGTGCGGACTTGGGTAACACCTCCATATTTGTAATTATACGTTGCCGCGCTAGTTAGCGATCATATTTATGGTCCCCGGCCCATATTAGTGCGTTAATGCTCGTCAGTTATTAATAGCTCGAACGTTTTAAATGCCGACCTGTGGAGTTATCTTTTGCCCTTATGGCATTATACCTGTTATTTCTCATTATAATTTAAGAGCTGGATTGTACGTAGAACACATAGCTTTGTGCTCGAGGAGGGTGTAGTTCTATAAAAACATGTACGTATACAATCATTTGATAGCACGATTTGTAACGCGAGTGTGATATTAAAAGGAATATTAATTTATGGAGGCTTTTATGTAACTAAATAGATTCAACACTTTTTTCAACCTAATTTTGTGCTCATATATTATAATATTCTTCTTAAAAGTGTGTCGCAAGTTACCAAGAATGACTAATTCAATATATGAACATTTTCCCTTATAAGATATATCTATTTACTTGTATAGGATGTTTTCTAAGTACGTTCAAAAATTTCAAGATGTGATTTCCATTAATATTTTCAGAAAAAACCACCCAATTGGGTTCCATTTTTCCTCCTCAAGGACTTAATGGTGTACATGTCGTGAATTTTCGAAAGAGAGACTTTATGAATTAATAGAATATGAGCTCTTCGACAAAAAATGTCCTTCGTGCATAACGAAGCACACTTTAGGATCTTATCCCGTCAATTCATGGATAGAACTTATCCTGGCCGTTGGATAGCGTGAGCATGAGTACAACCATAGACACCTTATTCACCCAATCTGAATCCGTTGGATTGCGATATTTTGGAACATAGACTTCAGTTGACAATCGCATTATAAATGCTTTCACCGCTGTAAGTAATGATCCCGTTATCAGGTTTGTCTGCAGCATACCCGACTTTGGCAACTTTCCTTTTTATTTAGGATGATTAATGAGATTTAATGTAGGAATCTACACTTTTATGCAGTAAATAGTGCTCTAAATCCAGTCAGCGGTAGATAATCGGGCTAATTAATGTCACTAACTAAAAGAATATTTTATTTTTAAATACGTTATAAAATCAAAACACATTCTCACACGTAACATTAAATAATTCAAGTAGGGATTTGGAATATTTTTACGAATTAACTTGACGACTTCATACAAGAACCAGGCGAACACAGCAGTGCAAGAGCAGTTCCTTAGGCGATTCTCGAAGAAGAGACGTCAGTCTACACCTGCTGTGGTGTGATGGGTGCAAGCCTGGATTTGTGTTTCGATTCTACAAGGCGATATAAGTGCGATCTACGTAAATAGAAGTATGCTGTTACCATGTAAGGATCATTTTACTAACAAAGTAACTGGTGCGTTGCTAGCTGATGAAAAATTATAGATTCCTAAATTACCAGCAGAGATCAGACAGGTAATAATAATAATAAAATGTGCTTTATTGTCATATAAAATTACAAATTTTGTGGACAAAGCTAAGTAAAAAATGTTAACTAAAAACTACAGGTGCAACAGACAAGGAAATACAGTGTTGGATACAATAAGCTGCCAAAGATAAAGAAAACGGGGAAATTTTAAGTTTTACTCTCCCCTGAAAAAATCGCCAACCACGTAAAGGGCTTACAATAGGAAGTATGTTTTTACCTTCCTGCGAAAATTTACGTAGGTTGGAATCGATTTAAGCTGGATTGGGAGATGGTTGTATAACTCATTTTCGAAAACATGGTTGCTGCAGTGCACCTTTACAAGGTAGAATTACCGTTTCTTCTTTGTTATAGCAAAGGCAATTGGAGTTGCATCACTTGTTGATGATGGTTAAGTCCTTAGATATAACCGATTGAAGGTCTACTCTGTTAGGGCTGCTCCAAGTGACGCTGGTGTCGTCAGTAAAGAGACATAATTGTCCGCTGATCTTTAAATTGGTGATGTCATTGATAAAAGGAAAAAGTATTGGACCAAGCACTGAGTCTTGCGGAACGCCAGAGTCAATTCCCATGCACGAAGACAATTTCATATGCAAGATTTGGGACACTAATGCGTCACCCTGTAGATTCACTGCTAGAACAAGTTCGAATGAATGGGATCCAAGCAACCTATGACGTGTGTAATAACAGACGGGCACTTATTATTAGTCCGGCGGCCACCCTTATCAGGTACTCCATTTTTGGAAGGGACGTTACTCCCCTAGCTGACCTGAAAAATTCTTCATACAACAAGATTCTGAGCTACCTCAAGGGCCTGGAATTGTTGGATGAACTTTAGGATGCTATCCGCTCCACAATAAGACCAAGTGGCCGAGGTGGAATGCACGATCGACGACCCAGGCGGATGACATCACCACTCCAAGTAACTCCGAGTAAGTAAGTATTATTAGTCCGCCCTTCCTATAGTGGACTACCTAAATCATGGTGCCTATAATCCGTCGGTTGGCTTCCATCCTGTATATACATGCTTTAGACAATCTTTACTTTCGACAATCTCAATAAACGCAGCTATTTCAATTTTCCCTAATATAGTGCAAAAAACAGACAAGCACTAAAGATAAGAAGAAAAAGAAAATAGTAGATCACCCTAAATGTGCTTAGGGGAAACTAACAATCAAAATGATTCCCTGAAAATACAAGGTGTGGTATAGGTAATATCAATACCCCATTTCAAGCACTTAAAAAATAAATTACTTAATTTACTTCCCAAGAACTCTTCACCCAAACCTGGATTAGTTTCACTTTCTGTTAAAACAACTGTGAAATAGTGTTTTATATATAGAACACCCACGTTCCCCAAAAATAATGAAAAAGGCGGCATGACTCGATACAAATAATTTGATTGGTAAAACTTCATCGTTCGGCATCTTTACGGTAAATCGACCGCGTTACGTATAAATTGAAAGGGCTCAATTTTGGCGGACTTCATCGGTGTCTTCTTCACGACTGGTTTGTTTTTGAGATTTTCATTTAAACCGACTGTATTATTTACATTTAAACAAAGCATTGGAATAAGGAGTATCGTATTCACTTTGAAATGTTATTCGCAATTGTTCGTGAAAACAAAGACAGTGTTACGGTTATTCTATACTAACACCATCATCTTAAATTACTTCATATCCTTGGTGCGTCTTATTAAAGTTTTGTTAAGGACATACACATGTTATTTATACACATGCAGACCCTGATAGTCCACTATGATTAAAACAATAATAAAAAAACTTGCTATGTTTTTACCACTGATTTATTTGTTACTAACCGTAACTATAGTTTCGACTTTAACAAGTATACCGTTTGATAATGACTTGTTAAAGTCGAATATAAAGTCGAAAAACATAGCAAGCGTTTTATTATTGTTTTAATTATAGTTTAATTCTCTGTAAAATACGATCCTAAATTTTTACCTGGTTGAAATAGTTGAACACAAAAAGCGAAGATGATTATAGACAACGTAAAGAAAAACGGAAGAAAGCAAGATTAAGAAGAATAGGAAGGAAAAGAGAAATGATACATTAAGTGTGGAGAGTTAAATACGTATATTGGGGCGGAAATGTAGCGAATCTTGGAAATTTATTAATAGGGCAAAGACGAACAAAAACAAGCCCACTACAATTAACGCCAAAAAGCGAATGAATTACACACTACTAACCGT
Source organism: Osmoderma eremita (assembly GCA_031763485.1). NCBI lineage: Eukaryota > Metazoa > Arthropoda > Insecta > Coleoptera > Scarabaeidae > Osmoderma > Osmoderma eremita. The sequence goes on along the minus strand of JARFOC010039120.1, from coordinate 15,077 downwards.
ACTAACAGAACATAGGCTAGAGTATGTTCTAAGAACGCCAATACAAGTACTGATTGATGTATAAGGAGAAGAATAGATATTGTGAAAAATGCAATAAAATGGCTGATAAACTAAGAGTCTCCTGGACCTAAAGTCATGAAAGCAGAACTACTGAAAAATGCTGGAGATAAGCTATATACATATTTAGCATACATATTCGCGAGATATATTAATGGCAAAAGAATACCTACGGAATGGAAAACAGCATATGTATATCACTGCAATGCTTGAAAAGGAAATAAACTGAATTGAACCAACTATTGTGAAATATCAGAAACGAGTTGAATTAGTAGGATATGTGGTAGAATAATAAGAGGTCTGATTGAAGAAGAATATATAAGTAGTGAAGAAGAAGAAGAAGAACAATGTGGCTCAGAAATCAGAAAGAAATAGGATAACGCATCTACTATTCATCGACATGAAGAAAGCACAAGAGAACATCCCTATAAAAGAGCTATGAGAAGTACTGCTATATAACAGTATAAACCCTACCATAAAAAAGGTTATTTTTTGTTTTAGTTTTACTATTTCAAGCCACCGTATTCTATTATTTTATACGAGAATGAAGCGGTTTTACTTGAATGAACGTCAAGAAAGGACCGAAATGAAGAGGGTAGATTATGACAAGAAGTATGAATCCAAGTTAAATGTCATATATAAGTTCTACAAGTAGTTCGTTTTTCTTTATGTATATTATTTTGTTTGTTCAAATCCTTTCAATCCTTCCTTTTCAGTTGCCTGATACATAGCGTTCCCTGAAAAACAAAACTTTTCCCCAGTTGTCTTAGAAACTCACGCGTAACAATAGCAATCGTTTTAGAATGCCATAGACCTACAATAAAACTTTAAGTTATTATAAACCGGAGTAAAAGAAGATGCTTTCATCAGTCCGTTCACACAACCACCACCGCCAGATACTGCAGTGGTGTGTCAGCCAATTTGTAAACATTTTCTGTTATGTTGTGTCCTAAATTTGTAATATCATTTCCATCTTATCATATCTGCTAACGCTACATAATTTTCTCTGCATTAAAAAGCAGATAAAGAAGCAACAAATATTTTATCTTTAACAAATAGCACGCTATGGTGCTCATTTAATATTTTTGTTTTGTACGGGTAATTATAATATATCTTTGCTCAAATTTATACACCTGCTAAACATTTCGTGTTCGCTGTGTTAAGAAAACAGCTTTTGCTTGTACTTGCTTGCAGATTTCATTGAATAAACTTATTTGAGCGGTTTTTTAGGCACATTACATTAAAACGTATTCGTTTGCTATTACAGTTGTCACGGTACTCTTGCAATAATAAATAAATTTCGTGAATGGTTTGGCTACCATGAGCACTCTAATTTATACTTACCTCAAGTCGGGCAGTTCTGGCAAAGTAAATCATGTACCATATAATAAATTTTATAACAACAAGTAAATATAATACACAACAAAAACCATTTAACACACAAACAAACAAAAATGATACAAATGTTAATATTTCTAACTTTTATTTATACCTAAACAGTTTTATTAATAACCCCACATACACCCATGTAAAGCTAATTGCCTATTTATATCTAGGCCTATTTATATCCTATCCAATTTATCAGTGATCGCCCACCCGCATTCAACACAAATTGTGTGTTTACAAGAATCCCAGTGTATTTTCTATAGTCAATAAATGATTAGCGCTTTGATCATTGCTAGTTATGCTGCTTAGGTAAGTATCTGTCTATTCAATCCTTATTCTAAAATACCTTGATCTCTACACATGTTATATTGCAGGTTAGGAGTCAAGAGACCGACTTGTGCGGGCCCCAGAGAATTCGTGTCCATCGGTGATATCGGAAATGAATCGCACTTGGGACAGCTTATGATCTGACTAGGCAGGACGGGCCAGATACAATTAATCTGCTACGGATAGGCAGGAACAGAGCATCTTTCAGGATACACAGAAATGGGTTTTTAAATGCATGCAGGTAGGTTTAGAATGCCATTTTAGTCATAGAGCTGACTTAAAACATTTTTTTTAGTCGTAGATGTCGTCAATTATTAATTATACTGGTAATATGTAGTCAGTTTCGACTATGCAAGGCGGTAGCCATTTTAACTTGTTGATTGTCAAAATCACACCTGACGTGCTTCTCACGACGCGTAAATATCGTAAGTCCATGTTTATTTCTCTGTCCTCCTATTTATAACCTTGTCAAAATCGACGCCAAACATTGTTTTTTAAATACCAATCTAACAATAATAAATAAACTTTTAATATAAAGGTTTATTTATTTATTTCATTTTTAAAGTTTAAATTAATATTCTTATTATGATTTCCTGACTTTTGCTCTGTTTATTAATATCATTTTTATATTTTAAATAATTGTAGTTCGTCCCACTCCGATAGCTGTCAGTCATCATATGAATACAAGAAATAAGAAGTTAATTATTCATCTGGAACCGAAATGACTGTGGTTATCTCTTCCATATGATGACCAGTTTTAACCCTTACAGCCAGCACAACATTCCGTCTTATTATAATATTATAATTTTAAGTGTCACTTTTTCCTATTTTTCTACTGTAATACTACTTAAAACTAAATTAAATATGATCAACACTTACAAACATTCTCCTAAAAACATTTTATATAATTTTTTACTTTACAAACAAGCTTAATATGCTTTTGACTTTGTAATTTACATGTTCACCGTGGATGTTTGACCATGTTTCATATTTTGAAGTTTCCTGATTTAAGTTGCACCTGTTAATTGTTCATAGTAATTTAGTATTGATCTTAAAGGTTCACTTCCAGACAACTCTTTTTTACAATAATAAAGGATAATTTAATCCCATCAACTTAAACCTTCCAAAACTGCACTAACATTACTTTCTATTCTATTTAAATAAAAAAATATTTTAAATTTTACCGTTCCATTACACAGTACATATCGATGATTATCAACAATAGTCTTTGTAAGTTATGAAGCCGTTTATTGCTCCCAGCCACTACGGATACTAAACCAGATCATGTCTGTGTTACTAATTTAGTAGTGTTCTGTCGATACCTCGGCTACATCTTTGCTACTTTCATCTGATTATAGTTAGTATTTCTGTACATTTACTATTAGAAGCGTATTATTTTCAACGCCGACTCTCCAGATTGCACAACTTACTGGACTCCATTGTAATACTTGGATTGTATTTATTTTCTGTTGATAGTTTACCTACTGTTTATCTACAATTGTTATTTTTGATCGTAACTCAGCCTAATAAAAACTTATAGGGATAATAATTAAGTGCAATCTACTAAGTAACAACGTGTTGCATGAAAATCTAATCCATTATGTTACTTTAGTAGTATTTCATACTAAATTACTTCCACTGATTTAGTTGAAAAATATAATACTTTATTCTATTTTTTTATTATCTCTAGCATATTTTACGCGGCATCACTGTACCTTGAATTCAAGTTACTGTGTTTTTTTAATTTTTTTTTCTAAGCGATATTAGCAGAGGGTCTATATTTTAATCGCTTTGTTGGCGGTCGAAGGAGACTCCGCTCCACGCAGGAATATTTGTATAAAAAACCGTATAAAAGTCATAAACATAAAACTTGTCAAAAGCGCCATCTAAGGTGTGATTTTTAAGGTTTACGACCAGGTCCATTATACGTCAGTCATCGATCTCTATGGATCCAATCGTAGCTCAGCCATTGTGTAACCGCATGTCTTTGTTCTCGGCGCAATTGTTTTCACATCTAAGTTGCAATTGGTTGCTGTATGCTTGTGTGACTCGGTATAGAAAAACCACGTCTTTAAAATGGAGGTAGAAGCTAAGTACACTAGTTTGAAAGAGTTTCTGATTAAATTAACTCATTAAAATATGTTGTACAATTGTATTTCACAAATTATATAAAGAGCACCTACGATAATTGTGAGCAAAAAAATCGTGTTTTTATTATAGGCGTCGTCAATGTTGGTGTATGACCTTGTCGGGCCAAGCTTCTGTTATGCCCAAGTAATATTGTTCAGTCTCGATAAAATATAGTTGGCAAAAGGTCCGCCCATGGCTGCATTTTTTTTTAAGTCAAGGGGTAAATAATTCAATTGCTTATTCTCAGATGCTTCAGCATTATATAAGAAGTTACCATGACATGCTATATTTGTGGGCAAACCTCAAAAGATTTTAACTAATTATGTCAGCGAGTGTGTTAGCATTCTTATCTATTTACACCTCCACCGGAATCGTTGTCGGTGCCGTGCCGGTGTCGTGTAGGCAGTTTGAAAACGCTCTATTGCTCAGTTGTCGGAGAAGGCAGCTGATTGCAGAAATAAACACTTCGGACAATACAGAGCGAATTTTGGAAGAAAATTCTCCAGGTTGGATTACAATAAAGATGCGGAAAACAGGCTCTTATCCTTAGAACATAATCCACAGAAGGTCCTCAGAACATAATCGTAAACCAAGGGAGTAAAAAAAATGCAATTTTGCAAGGGAGCCCTTAGTCTAATGTTCGAAAGTAAAAGATGAAGATGAAACTAGTGATGAAGAAAATGAATGATCAAAGAATTATTTGTTATATTTTGTATAGAAGTAAATTAGTTATTGGGAAAATAGTTTCATTTAGTAATATAATTAAATGTTGTCATTCATCCCACATCAATATTAGAAAAACAATGAATGTGTGTGCATGTGTGAACTATATGACTTCTTACTACCCCTCCTCGCCGTAAGAGAACAGCAGTGGTGATTTCATTTTCTCAACACTGAAGGGTACCGAAAGAGGTACCCTGCCGCTTCCGACTTTAAAATCGCCACGTCTGAGATTCGAACCGTCGACTTCTCCATAGAAGCCTAGCGCTCTGACCATTGAGGTCTAACGCGCTGCGTATTCTTTTTGACGTGCAGAACTTTGTTACGGACTGCTGCATATATCAATAATAATGTCGTTGTTCGAAAAAACTACCATTGTCGGACCTAGCTTGATAAGTGAATATCCGGATTAAAATTACTATGGCGCAAAAACTAAATGTTTAGTTTGCGATATGCTGGACGAAACCGACTGTAAACGACACGTGGACAGTGCACAGCACAAATATAACAAAACCGGCGTGCGACCGAACGAGAAACTCTTATTTGACTTATATGCAACAATGATTTTGTGTAGTCCATCGTTTGCTTTATTAGCCAACGAATCATTTTGCTTATTCTGGAATAAATACCCGAATTAAGTAAATAAATTTCATTCTTTGCAATTCCATTTTTAAATTAAGATTAAGTATAAAAGGTATATTAAATAATACAGTTAAAGTTCAAACAATCATTATTATACCTAACAGAACTCGAAGAAAAAATATGTCTTTAATATGATTTTGAGATTATAGAATATGCTTCAAATAATGTTAAAAAATGATATCTGTTATAGTTCCCGAAGTATTCTGTTGTAGTATATGTCAAGAAAGGCTAGTTTACGCTCTATAATCACATTTATTTTAAAAGCCTGGTATTATTTGTAAGCGTGATAACACTGGTCAACAAAATTTCAGATCTATTTTGTCCTACGAGGTGAAGTGGGTGAACTTGGTAGTACTTTTTACGCTTACTTAACATCTGTTTTCAGTTAGTTTTTTTTTAATTTTTCTATCAGGCGAAGTATCAGAGTGACAAAGCAATGAAATTTTGTAAATGTATATGTTATAATATGTGTATAAATCATGAGAAAATGATGTACAAAGTGATATATTTACTTGGAAAATGTCCTCATATATGACTTTCGGCTGTACCTTGCATCAGGAACATCTCTCTTCAGCGTCCAGGAATAACCTGCCAACACAGCAGGGCTCCATTTGCCTTGGTATCATCAGCACTTTCCTCGACGCTTACGTTAGTGTCATGTTTTATGGAGGTTTAGGCACAGCTAATTCCGGACTGTGAGGTACTGGTCTAAGAGCAGATGGAATATTAGGATATTTTACAGTATGTTTGGATTTAGAAGGCATACCACTCATATTTGTTATGCCAAAATAGTAATCGGTAATATGATCTGATGGTTCCCTCCAAATCATATGAATAGCAAAAGGCATGTCGTCTACCTTTTGCCCACGCTGTAAGAAGTTTCATACACGTAACACAGCAAATATGGTGAGCCCAGCTTTTGTCTTCATCATCACCTACTTTACACTTGAAATACCCCTCATAGCACTTTCAAGGAGAGGTGTGAAAGGCCGTTTTTGATATTTAAATGTCAATTCGCCGCCATTGTAGCAAAAAGAGTTCGGGTGGTTTACACATTTCCTTTGCATTTCTACAGGTGATCAAATGTTCGCGGTTTCACTACAATAGCTTGAATGCACCACAACGCAACACTCTTTAAAACGTTAACAACGTCAGCGTATATTTTTATTCACCGGGTTTTAGCCGACAACTGAAATAACAAGAGATGCTATCAAGGAATGGGAAATGAAGATTTCAACACGTCAAGACATGCTCAAACATTAACCATTGCATGCTGCTTGATCAGTTCCGAGCTGTAACCGACAACTGAAATAACGTCAAGACATGTTCTCTACATATCTATGCATACAATCTATGCAACAACTTTTACAAAGAGTGTTCTTCTTCCTACAACACCTCTCCGACAGCTTATATTGAAGTATTGGTATTCTTTAGTAGTAAGCACAATATATCGGATTAGGTAGGTAAGCTACTTCTCACCATGATTCATTAGGGGCACGTGTTTCAGCCGGTTGGAAATACACCTATTCCAACCGTATGCCGGCATTCGGTCATTCGATTGCCAATGGAATTCCACGTTTCCGAAACACATGTTAATTAATTAATTAATCAATTTTTTGAGGTGCGGGTGATCTGATATATTGTGCTTACTTACTATACTGCCTCACATCACTTGTAATCTTTGCCCTTCTATGAGTGAATGATTATAATTACTTATTTCGGCAACTAAGTTGTCACCGTCAGTAGAAACTTCGAAGGAAAATGTGTAAGACTGTTAGTATTTCTGGCTAAGGTTGCACCTTCGAGAATATGCTCTTCACCAGATCATCAGTGGAGTAACATTGGACACTATAGTAGGGTTCACAATGTGCGTAAACGTAACAAGAACATAACCGTTGATCATAATGTTGGGAAATGGGAAGCGAATGGAAGTAATACGTAATTTTTACGTTATAAGTAGACATTATGAGAAAGTAATACAAACTTAAAACCAAAAAATATAATAAAATGTAGCAATGGTGGATTGGTGATGGTAAAGTATGACTCGCCTTATCTATGTCCCTGCCTATCCTGTCAATGACATGAATTGAATTGAATCATGAAATCTGATCGGTAGAGGTTGCATTTTAAAATATTTTCAAAATTTTGAGTATTTTGTAATTATGATAAATATCACAAGGATGCTGTTGGCATAGAAAATGCATAAAAAGAAATCGGTAATGCTTTAAATACAACAGGTTAATTAAAATTGATGATTACTTCTTGAAAAGTTATTGTTTATATCACAGGTGACGTTTATGAAAATGTTTATGAAATAGTTCGAAGTAAAAATATACCCGTGAAAGAATAAAGTTACCAAAGCACCAAGTGGTAGTGATGCTTCAAAGTGTGGGTGTGGTATATGGTTTAACGTTCTTAGATAAACACAAGTCTGTAGTATGCTACTACGAAATATTTAAATTTATTCTTACATTTAATCTTTATAGAGGGACAGCATCAAACATAAACAACCTGTGCATGTCAATAGACGAAGAATATTTGGGCAAATTTTGAACTAGCCCATTTATTGAATCACTCAATCAGCCACATGCTTCAATATAGAGAATTGTAATCGGCATCGGAAACTTCCGTCAATATTATACTATAACAATTTTCATAATCATAATTATAGTATAATAATCCACTATCAGGTGCAATAAGGTGCATAAGTTATGCGATAATTGGGAAGTCATCGCATAACGTATGTCATAACTTACGATACCTGATTGTATGTTCCTCAGTTGGTTGCTATATGTATAGAAATTAAATATTCTTTTTAGGCTTCAAACGCTTTCACATACAATTTCTTATATTCCATTTTATAAAACCAAGAGCAGTAATAAATGGTTTCCAGAGCAAGACGACGTTGTCGAAGTTCTTTATATAAGGCTCAAAGTAACCGATTATTATAGAAAAACCAATACTTAAATGGCGGCAAGTTGGCTGTTGATGTAGAAATGACACATTTTTTCAAACTCGTAAATCAAACATTTTTTCTTATTACGGCGAATGGGAAATTGCACCTCGCCGCTTTATATTCCTTTACCATCGCGCGCCTAGCATTTTTGCATTCATCAACATCGCTGTGCTACGCCGTAAAGCCTTGCTGGTGGCGTTCGGCAGGAATTGAGAAATCAGAGAGGATGACACCCAGTGACATATTGACTTGTCTTTGTGTAGCGTGATTTACTTAGGGAGAAAAGAATCAGTCGTGAATGGAATGAATACTTTCAATTTCATTGGAAATTACGCCGATAGATTATGGGTAGATACATGGATTTCTTATAACCGTAAACGTATGTCATGTGTAGAAACAAATGGTAGAAGCTAGAATTATGAATAAATCAGATGAAAACAGGCTAATAATTTAATCAAAAGTAGCTTTACAGCACCCTGTTTCGAACGTACATATTTAGTTTGGTAACATCCCTGGTACGCTGTATTACCCCAAAATGCCGGTCATTCACTTTTATTGGAGTTAAATTTAATTAAATCTAATTTTGGTAATCTTACCGTGCGTTTTCCTCACTTTTGATTACCTCCGTTATTTTTCGTTGCATACCGATTTGTCCCTGATACTGCTGCATGGGTACTTGATAATTGCTCCAACCTCGCCTAGACTTCTGCGACGATGTCCTCGTATTCGTGAATTTCTTGACATTCCGTCTTCTATTAAACGCCAGCGTGTCGTTCACCTTACCAAGATTTGTTATTAACACTGGTGTTTCCTTGGTGTTTATTTAATTATTCCTTAATTGCTTAAGTGCTTTTGTTCTCCTATTCCAATTAAGTGTATTTAAGTGAAAGTATATTTACGCGTGGGCAACAAGAGTCCAAAGAATTTTGATAGATTACATCATTCTCAACAAAAAACTAAATGATCTGATACATAAATTCCCAGGCTTAGATTTAGACCATTACTTCAGTTTATGATTCCAATCCCGTAGGTCAAAAACACACTCAACACCAGCACGCAAAAACAACAGCAAGAAACATATAAAACGTATCCATTACAGGATTTTGGCATAAGGTACTCACTCTATCAAACAAGATTAGTTCAACACATACAACAAACCTGTACTTCAAAAATAGAAGAATAAAACTATATCAGAAAAATCGTATATACATTCGACAGCATTAAAAGCTTTAGGAAAACGGAAAAACGGTAATAACTTATAACATTATAAAACACCTGAACAGAGAAGAGAAATATAGAAATGAACATAATTAGCAAAAAAGAGTGAATAAAAGATTATAGGCAACTATGGTACGATGACAATGCAGAAGCTGACATACGACCTTAAATTATAATTTTGATTTCATTATAAAAATAAATTAATATTTAAAATAAATCCGAAACGCGGTTTTTGATGGTAAAATGTAAATATTCATTAGGAAACATTAATGTAATATTATTCATCCAATCCATCACACTCAATGACCAACGTGACACCAATTTTGTATGCCGGTATTATAGAACTCTATAGATTTTGTATCAAAAAATTGACGGACAGCATATATTACATCAACTCAAGTTTTAAGCTGTTTATGCTTCATACAGTTGTCAAGAGACAACTGTGGTAATCAATGGGCGAATATAGAGGGTGTGGTAAAGTTTCCCAGCCAAGATCAGAATTTTTTTCCCGGGTCACTCTTGCGGTATGCAACCTAGCATTATTCTGTAAGAATACCACTTTCTTTCGTTTTATCAAAGAAGGCTGTTTTTGGAAGAGTATTGCGTGTACTCGCTGAATCTGTTCACAATACAAGTTAGCAGTGATGCTTTAACCTCTTTCCAAAAACCCATGGACAATTCCTATTGTTGTCCACCAAACACGGGCGCGCAAGGAAGCTTTGGGAGTGTGTGGCACCGAATCAGTAGGCGATAACCAATGATACGAATCTTAGAATATGAGTACAATATCCACTTTTCGTCGCAGGTTAACAACCGAGCAAGAATTGGTTCACCAATGTTGCTTGAAATCTTGGGGAAAATATGGTAAGACGACTTAATTTATAATCATTTGATTACTCATGTAGGACCCTTTTGTTTAACCTCGACCTCCTTTTTAACAAACAACAATGGTTTCATCACTCACATTGAACCTTTCTGCAAGCTCTAGGCACGTTGTACTGGAATTTTCCTCCACAACCTGTTGAGTACCCCCGTTGTTAATGATCTTCGGTCTCCCGTGCTTCATCGGTCAAGGTGAGATTTCCCGAAGAAATTTTTTTGAACCACTTCTGTGTTGTTCGATCACTTACGGCATCATCTCCGAATACGGTACATATTTTTCGCGTCGCCACTGCAGCTTTGGTACCAAGTTTGTGCCCATATAGTAAGCAGCCTCAAATTAAAGTTTAATTTTTTCCTATTTTCATTTATTTAAAAGTAGGGATTAAACAAAAAAGAAACTCAAAATGTGTATGTATCCGTTAAAAGAAGGATTCATACTAAAGTGGATGACAGATAATAAACAAGTGCTATGGACCAACAACTTAAAAAATATTCATGGCACTCTACTTTGTGAAAAAACCGCATAAACTTATTTGGTTACCTGGTAACCGCAGGGTGGGTTGACATTGCTCATTCAGCAGTCAAGCTGAAGCTGTCAGTTAACTAATAATTGGCATCCCTCGAATTGCTCTCCTCTCCTCCGAAAATCGTTTGATAAAAGTTGGAATAGTTAAAATTCTAAGTTAGACCACCGTGAAGATATCCTGCAAGTTTAATTTTAATAGGTTTAGTAGTTTAGACATGAAAAGGGGACAAACAAACCGACAAAATGTCAGTTTTATTTATATGGTAGTTTGTACATATATAATTCCTGTAATTTTATGATTAATGTGTTATAATAATTAATGAAATAAGCCTTCTAGCATTTACATAATATTATGGACAGTGTAATATATATATTAACACAATTTAATAGTTGAATACGAATATGGTATATAAAATAGCTAATACGATTTCCAGTAATCTAAATTTTACAAATTCGACACAACTATTTAGAGATAAATTAAATATAGAATTAGAGCAAATAAACATTCATGTATAGTCGCCTATAAATAATTCCATAATTGAGTTTCTCAGGTGAGGAAACATTAACTTGAACTCAACGGACATCAGAAAAGCGACGAGCGCGTCGCATTATTGGAACCAGTGTAATATGCCCATTACTAGCTGAGTCAGGCCGTGTAATGAATTCCCAATGTGAATCAGCAGAAGGAACTTCTCGTATTGTACAACGGTGGTCCCTCTACACGGGTCCAGGGATACGTATTTCTCAACCTTATTTTGTAGTAATGTACCTACGGTAGATATCAGTAGATTTACAGGAGATAACCTGTTTATAAAACGAATTCCTAATTCAATTTTAGAATTCCTTACAATTTCATTACTTTTATAAATTTAAAAGAAACACTATTTACGTCCCAGTATGACACTTATAATATATTTAATTGTATTACCATTCGTAGTCATATTCAGCTATATCTGTAAGTATGTTATATAGTATTATGTTTCATAATTTAATGGTGCATATCAAATTAATAGATCGCAATTTATAGAAGAGAGCATCTCTCGCTCGTGAAACAAGAAATTCCCCTAAAATGAATTTATTGATTTTTTATCTAGTAAATGTAATTTTTATCGAGCATTGAATCAGATCGATGTTACGATCAAAAATTATCCAAACAAAACAACAAGTTTTGTGTCTGCTAACAAAATCAAATGTTTATTTTGCAAATTATCTCATTTCGTCACTCAGTGTGAAAAGCTTGCACAGTTAAATGTAGATGATCGAATCAGTGAAATTAAAGACCAACAATTAACTGCCTCCGTAAGGGACATAATGCTCAATCTTGCAAATCAACAAAGTCATGCAAACTATGCAATAAAATAAATCATACGTTGCTTCATATTGAGACACTTGAAGCGCCTTCGGAGTGCAGTCTTCATCTTTAGCACAATGTAACTGTAAGCACTTTCTCTGAAGCCTTATTGCCTACCGCGTGTATATTCGTTAAAAATTACAAAGCAAATTGGCACAAATGCCGTGTATTGTTAGGTATCGGTTCTCAATCTAATTTAGTAACGCATGAACTCTATCAAAAACTTAAAAAAACGGTGTTCCTACTCAATCAACAGTTTTAGGCATAAGTCTAGCAGGTACTAATATACACCAAAACGCGGAATGAATTGACAGTTCGCGCAATGCAATGTTGGTGAGTTATTCCAAAAATGCTCGAAAATCTGCCAAACACGTTATTTGAGGCATCCTCCTTAAACATTCCCGCCAACATCAAATTAACCGATGCTGCTTTCAACAGAGAAGGTCAAATTGACATGCTGTTAGGTGCATCGATATTTTGACAGCTTCTATGTATAGGACAGATTAAATTAGGCCCGAACAAACCAATTTTGCCCAAAACCAAATTGGGTTGAATATTATCAGGGTCGATATCATCTAATAACAATCAACGTAATTCACTTTGTAACTTAACCATAACCATTCGTAACTCAAATATAAACACAGAACAACCATTAGATCAATCTTGGCTATTCGAAGAATGTCACGTACCCGATAAAATACCTAAGCAGGAACAAGAATGTGAGAAAGGTTTCTTAAAAACCGTTACACGAGCTTCAACTGGTAGATCTTTAAGTACGAATTCCACTTATTGAAAATATATATAATTTAGGTAATTCACGAGCAACAGCTCTTAAACGATTTCTCTCAATTGAAACACTATAAGTCATTACAGTCTATATTACTTTCATGCAAAAATATGAAAAAGTCGACACCAACCTTGTTGGAGCTCATAGCAAGCTAACTGAATTCGCGCACATTTTAAATTCAAGGACCGCAAGGTCATACATAAATAACTCAATGTCTAAGGAAGGAAGCAGATACAAAATGTATTAAGTTACATTTAAACCGCATTATCTATAATGCAGCTGTCAGGCTTAAAGTCTTTTACATTGTTCTGGCACAAATAAAAGCACCTCGTCACCACTTTCCATAGGAAAGCTTCTTACATAAATAGCAGAACCCGACGTCCAACGCCTACAAAAAAATCGACTAGATCGTTTTCAAAGAATGCATGGATTGGCCCAACACTTTCGGACACCGTGGAGCAAGGAGTATCTTGAGCGAGTTACAAACGAGGACGAAATGGCACCAGGATCCATCTACGACCATTAAGATCGGAAGCCTAGTATTACTGGAGGAAAATCAACCACCTCTACGATGTAGGCTAGGGCGGATTCAACAGCTACATCCTAGCGATGATAGTGTAGTGAAAGTGGTAATAGTAAAAACGGTAGGACGCCACTACCAAACGTACGGTAATGCAAGTATATGCTTTACTAGAAGAGACAATCAGTTAGCTTAAGTAACACAATTATATTGAAAGGGTAACCTTTCAAGGCGGGCGGCATGTTCGCGCTGTCTGGACGCTCCAATGAATTGTAGTTTATGTTAAGATTACTTATTATGTATATAATTTGATTCATGTTTCATGTCCGTCGATATACGTTACTATTCATTAAGTTTCATAATCTTCTATTATCAGCATAAAACAGGAAACCTAGGATTAGTATGTTCGAATATTATTTAGTTTTAAAACTCAATCATTTATATTTCTATTTCCAAATGCCAAGAATTTTAACTGCATTTTACCAGTAAAGATTGCAAGGACTGTGGGGCAGCACAATAAACACACTGTTTGGATTACTCCTCCCGCAGAAAGTCGAATATTATTCGGTTATTCGACTTGATAATGGGAATCCACGTATTCCCGAAACACGTGTCGTCCCGAATTAATTAATACTTTGTGCGGGAGGAGTAATCCGAACAGTGTGTGCATTATACCAATCAATATGGTAGGCCTGGTAGGCAGAAACTCGAGTCCGTCTTTAATGCTTGTACTCCTTTCATTGCTTTTGCTAGTATGGTGATTCCAGCAATAAACCATGCCCCGATAATGGCATTTTTACGGTTAATCAATATTAATTGAAATTTAGTTCTTGGAAATTTGTATCTATCATCGTATTGTTGAATAGAGGTATTAATTTAATTACCTGCTCGGTTACCTGGCAAGGGCATAAATTGTATTGTTATTTCAATTTTAGTCAGTTCCACATAAGTTCCACTCCGAACGAACGATTCGGTTCTCACATCAAAACCATTCATTTATACAAAGCATCCCCGTGCGATTACTTCTATTACTTTACTTTACTTTACTTCTAGTTCTATAAAATATACCAAGTATATGCAATCAACGTGTTTTTACTGAACCAACCAAAACAGTGATAAACCCAGCAACAAATTCGTACATCAGTTATTTTTTACATATCTATAAATGCGCTCGCCATACAATATAGTACCACTATCCTGTGTACTATGCAGTATACTATAGACTATACTATACTACAGTATAGTACAGCATACTATAGATCGTCTCAACCTCCCTATGCAGTATGGGATATAATAGCAACTTTTATCTCTTACTATACTTACTTGCTGTCATTAGCGCTATCTTCACTTCCGCTTGCTATATTGCAACTTATTTACATATGTCGGCGTCGGCAAAGTACCTATGTAACTGTCTATTAGCTTCAACTGCTGTCAATCGTTATCGTAGTAGCTTTAAAGTATTTTGAGTTAAATTTCACTTTAATTTATTTATATATAATAATAATAATAATAATAATAATAATAATAATATAGGTTTATTCATTGTAATAAGAACATTACAAGAAACGTCAAAAA
>JARFOC010039088.1:0-24757 GCA_031763485.1 Osmoderma eremita | reverse complement strand
CGAAATCGAGCGGTCAGTTAACGGAGACTTTGACGCGTAGTTTAACCCTGAACTAAGTTGGTACAACGCAATTTATTAGTTGAGCTGAAGTTCACGCTGAACTAGCGGTGAACTTGGTTGGTACAACCGGCCCTTAGTAACTTTAACCAGAAATACTAAATCTAATATTTTTTTCTTTCGAATTAACTAACTGAATTTTCTCTAATTACAGCTCCAATTCTTGATAGTATTCATCCATTCGGCTCAATTACACTTCGTAGACTGCGGTTACCCAACGTTGATAGGTTACCTCATGATACTCCATTCGTCGATATTCCTAGGATTGTTCGGCCATTTCTACTATCAGACGTACACGGCAGCCAAGAAAGAAAATAAGCGAAAGCAGATCAAGGCAGAATAGCGAACATTTTTGTCGATATTTGCGTTTACCTATTTATTTAACCGTCATTCTCTTGTACCAAAACTCTTAATCTATTGCCACATAGGTACCTCGAATTGAAATCAATATTTTACGGTTGTCTAGGTGGTACAGATTAAACGAAATGTTAAGGAATATGTGTAGAAGGTTTGAAAGGACTTTATTTTAGTATAAATGCGACAATCCAGTGATTCTGCTCAAAATAAAAAATCATTGTTTAGTAATGTATAATGTTATTAGTAAATTTTACACATTGTCAGTCAGTATAAACGTATTGCTTGTTCAATTTATGTTTATCGCTCCAGCCGTTTCGTTCCATAAACCTACAAGCGAACAACATATTCCATTTCATATGTAGTGAGATAGAACTATACAAAAATGTAAACGTTTTTGTTATAAAAAACCTATGTCAAGCATTCGGAATACGATGCAACTAAAAAGATTAGTTGGAGAGGAATAGCCAACAAATGAATACTTCTTTATAAATGAGCACATCAACAGCGACGACATCAACATCATTCGTAATTCGATGTTTTAGGTTAAGTTTGCTATTTCTATTCTATTGTAATAATCAGATTTGTTGTTTTATATGATAAATTTTATTTTAACTGTCACCTAAACACCTAGTTTACATTTTTTTCAGTCGAATTAAAATTATATGTTTGCACATGTCAAAATTTTAAGGTTATGTTTTTTTTTTTTGATATTGCACGATCACAATTGACAAAATGAGCGCTTCATGCTTTGTCAGTACCTATGCAACCTAACTAAAGACTGCTGACCCAAATAGAACGTACGGACGTATAAAATTTACTAGGTCATGGAGAAACATAAGCTGGACGGATATTATTAATCCTATTGTATGTGTGAGGTGTAAGTAGTTTCAAGTATTGACACGGAGCATGATCTTCGAACAAAAAAGTGTATTACAGATGACGATAATGTGGATATCGCAACCAATAAGTGTACCCTCCAGTTTTATTAACACCTAAGACATCAGCATTCTCTTGTAGCAAGCTTTTTTGTTTGGGAATCGTGATCTATACTCTTAGTTATCTAATATAATCGTATCGTTAAAGTGGTTAAGATATAAAAGTTCATCGAATGTGCACTTAATAAATTGAGAAGGTGTAGTCCCTTTTTATAGCCAGGCTCTTAATATTAAGTTGTACAAATATAGGATAAAGTGTTAATGTAGGTACTAATGACGCTCAATATATGATTGTGAATATAAAAATGAAATAATAAAACAAATAAATATTTTTATACAGCGACTATCATCTGTTTGTTTAAATATTAAATTTAAATCCACACCTGAGGATGTGCTAATGTCAAAAGCAGTATGATAACAATACGTACATGTATAATTAGTTATACAGTAGCGACACACATTGGTCATGTTATTACAAGTATGAAACCTGATGATATATGTGCCGAATGGTTAAATGTTCAAATTTTATGAAAAAATGCTATTTTTGGAGATTTGCACCACACATTCAAGTGGTGTTCTGTGTGGTGCAAATCTCCAAGAGTGCGACGTCTAACATTATCTTCCTTCGTAGATTCTGCTGAAGATGGCAACTTCGTTGCCGAAATACGTATCCAGGAGTTCTTCACTCATCGAGGTGGTAAGGGTATTTTTCTATTTTTTTATTTGGAGACTTAAAAGGAATTGTATTAAAACTACGCAATTATTGAAATGTGTGTAGTAATCTTCTGAAAGAACTGTGCTTTTATTTTTACGCCGTTAGAATCTTTCTTGACTAAATATGTTAACCCAGAGTTAGGAGAACTTTTCGCACTCTTAACAAACGTTCTAACAGATTTTTTTTCCTTATGGAAGCCGTCTGACATAAGTGTCCGGAAACACTTCAGCCCATTGGCTTTTAGTATTTATCTCCCATTTTGGACCCATGCCCATTCCCAGATATTTGTACTCTGTACCAATCTATACAGGTCCTTGGCCGGTTGATCGGTATAGTCTTCTGGGTTCATTTTTGGTTTCCCAAAGATTGCCTGACTTCTAGGGTCCAAGGTCTTGCATTCATATAAGATGTGGTATGCGGTCACTATTGCCCCATCAGACAGTCTGCAGCTTGGGTACTCAATGTCAACCCTAATTTTCTGTATGTGTCTTTTCAGTGAACAATGTCCTGTCAGGAGACCTATTACTATAGGAAGGTGATTCCTACTAAGATTTAGTAGTTCGTCACCCTTCTTTACTGATGACTACTTAATAAAGGTGTTGCCGTGACTTTACCTGGTTGAACAGACTCTCTTAGTAATAATCAAGAAGTTATAGTAATTAGTTACAATCAGTAGTTAAAAATTGCGTAGGTTACTCCGCTAGATGTCAATGTTTAGTTTTGATCTATGTTTAAACTAGTACTCGCTTATTGTATTCTCTAGAATAATATAGAATCTTCAACATCAAACACAATTAAAGATTACTAGAACTATTAAAAATATTTAAAAAGTAAGTTAACAGTAATGCAAATGAGAAATGGAAATGTTGATTTTATCTTCGCTGTCGAAGCTTTCTAGCAAGGAAAATAGTAATTTTCCACTAGAATCGCTTCCCAAGACCTGTTTTAAAACTCCTTCATTGCGTAATTTTTATTGTAACCTATTTTCGAGTAAATATTGCGTCTAAATACGTCAATGTTCGATTACATATCGGCATGACGTAGAATTTCTCAAAACATAATAGAAGTAAATACATTTAATGCCGAACAATATGACAAAAGTAAAACACAACCAGTGAAGGACACTTATGAGCAGCAGTGTATATTTTTGTGTGCGTAAACTTTAGTCTTCAAATAAATAAAAAATCGAAAATATTCCGTCGAAATCTCGTAACTATTTGCAGAGGTGTCGCTGGACACTCTCGCGCTACTCTTGTGGACTCCAGTTACCAGTTTCTCGGTTCACCGAAGACTAAGAGAAGGGATTTCACATATAGCGTTTGGTTCTTGTCGATTTTGCGCCATTGGTGATTTAAGTGAAAGACGGTGAAGTAGTAGCGCTACCATAACCAGTATAATAATAACAATAATAAAAAAATACATTGCACGCAAACCATAACGGCTTGATTACTAGCTGGCCGAACGCGTGAACGCGGTGTGACGGTGTGTGACGACTTCTTCCCGTGGAGCTCCGCAACATGGCGATCGACTATTCCACTTTCTTTTGCTTCGTTCTCGGTAAGTTTCGCGGTAGATGTTATACAGTAGAACGCATGTGTATAATATGTATGTAGACAGTTGTTAATTAGTATGTAAACAGGTCTATTCACATTTCTAATTGATGTTTCCGTAAATAGTTAGTATAACTTAGAAGGGAATCCTCAGTTTCGAAATAGAAATTATTATTATAGAGACTATCATAAAATACGTTCCTTTTCAAACAAGTAGAAGATTTGAAGGCAATCATGGCGTGTACTTGAAGCAGATTGATCCAATGATTACACTTATTCCTACTAATATTGTCACAATCTAAAAATTAAAAGAAAATACAAATTTATGAAATTTATTTATGAATTAACCTAACAATCAATTCTTGCTAAAGTAACTCAAATTTTATATTTAAATGTGTTTAAATGTTAATCAATCAATTATTGAAACACTTGTAAAACTTAACTCTAATGCTATAGAATAGAATATAGATGAAATTACTATTTCTTCCTCATATCACAAAATTTTTGTATTGTTAGTAACTTCTTTGAAACTCCTCACATTTTATTAAGGAGTCTATGGAATTGTAGTATTGTGTAACCGCTTCATCTCAATGTTGCATAAATTGTAAGTCTAAAACCAGCAGTTGCACAATTCACTATTAAAGTATGTAAAATAAAATTGTTTATCTTTTAATGTTTTTTTTTTGAATTTGCTGTATGCAAACGAAAGCTGGATCAAAAACAGTTTTTTCATCATCTGTTTAGTTAAGCCCTTAAAAGCTTAACTAAACTAAATGGTAGAATCGATGTGGTGTGTTTCGAAAATAAAAACTTTTATACACCTCATTTAAGTTAATAAAGTTAGCTGCAACAATATAGTCTGCAAATACGAAATGCGACCTACTAACAGATAGAAGGTTTTGAAATACTTGAACTAGGAAAATAGTAATTGTTTATATATTATATCCAGTATATCAATTCGAAACAATGGCTTATTTTCAGTAACACTGTTTAGCAGTTTATGATTGATACACTGGATGAGTTTGACATAAAAGTGAAAATTATCGGGTAGTAACCACACCTATAGTTAGTATAATGCTGCCAAGCGCGATTTGCGTCATTAGACAAGCAAATCGAAATTTGAACGTCCAGAACTTATTTACTTCGGATCTCTTTGTAGTACACATTTACCTATTACTTCACAATACTTTAAATGTGTATAACAATGAATATAATAGTTCAGTATAGGTATTCACGACTATAGTACATTGTAGAAACGTTTTGTAGTATTTATACTTGACGTTTTTCTGAACATGCAATCAGCATCTTCAGAAGTAGTCTAAATACTTTAGACATCTTCTGAAGAATGAATACATCGTATTCATTCTAGTTTACTATTATAACTGCTTTTACAAATTTGGCGAGTTTAGATTTAAATAAAAGCCATAAATCTTTAACAGCTGTGAGTGCATCAAGATCAACCCATACTTGTCCTTTTCTCCTGGCGAATGCTTACAGATAGGCCCCCTATCTTTTAAGACTCTTTGATAATATATCTTTAGAGCTACCACATTTTTCCGATTCGTTTCCCAGACTCAATCCGTATTCAAATTAGTTTTCTGTAATAAATATTCTCACTAAGGTTTAACTATTTATTCGACAGCATACATAACATTAACATTTCACTTGACCATCAGAATTTCCGGCACTAAAATTGACCTCCCATCCTTTAAATATTTGATAAATGCACATTTATAAATTTACATAAATGTATATATTTTTCATTGCGACAACTATAATTGGACGCGGCCCAGTTGAGACCTAATATATCCAAACTCTACTCGGTCTACTTGTTTTACTAACCGAAGATTGTTTGTTGATTGTTCATTCATAAATTCCTGATTTCTTATGCACCTCAATTTTATCTTTGATATTTCCTAAAAAAATAATTCAAAGAATTATTTGTAATAAATACGATCCGTAAATTACGGTGTTTGAAAATTTTTGATAGATTTCTAGTTGACATATGAAATGGTGGTTTAACAAATTGACTGCCTTGGTGACTTTGAGCAATCAGTTGTACAGTTTTCAACCAACAATTTTTATTTATGTTTCTTGTTTATATCCTTCTGAAAACAATTTTATTCAGCGATTTTTATGATTGTGTTTTGTATCTGTCCTTTGTCACTGGAAAACTTAACAAGCAATGAACCACAAAATTAAAGTTAGCTACTTTCTACTGAAACCAATGATTTGAATTTGCTGCTATAGATCAGTTTACATTGAATTTCTTTCATTATATGTCGATTTCTAACCTATGAAAATGAAAATTCCCTTTTCTAGTGTAAAATTGAGGGTTTTGAATTAAGCTCATCTAAGAACTTATTCATTTTATAAGAATTTGTATCAAATACGGCTAAAATATCATCTACATCTGATCCAAACACTAGGGAAATACCTGAGCATTTTTTAAAAATATTACATCAAAATTACTCATAAATAAATAATGAAGATAAATGGAAATAAACTCTGTAAGCTATATTTATAGTTTACCTAATCCAGTATCAAGTCCCAAGAGACTGCATATCAAATCTTATGTAAATGCAGGGCTGCAATGACAAATGAAGGATTGAGGCGAGTTCAGAGAGCATTCATAAACACAGTCAATCTTTGTTTGCAACAAGAAGGAAGACACTTCGAACATTTGTTACCTTAGGCTTTTCTTTCTTTCATTATGACCTCGCTATTTGATTATCACTTTAAATTATTTCTACATTTGCGTCTCAATAAATTTGTTATTAATAGGTACTGTTTTCTCACGAGAAAAGAACCTCCATCCAGTTTTTTTATTTATTAAGACTCTTTTTTTAAATAGCAAAAAAAAACTGAGTATTAAAATTTTTATTATTCTGGATTATTGTAGAAACTACTGAAGATAAGTATAGGGAAACCATCAACATGGATTGAATGCAATTCTACATCACTTTTAGTTATAATATACGTTCCATTTAAGAAAATCGAGAAAATTCATTTTGAATTTGGTAAAGGCAACACCTTCCTGATGGCCACCCTGTTCATCCGGTGATTGAAAAATTTACTGACATCATCACTGAATCTTAACCAATCCACACAACAAATTTTATTGCTATTTGAAGTTAATGTTAAGCGTATCACCCCGAGAACAAACCTGTTCCTGGGTGATACGCTTAACATTACATTTTTCCTTTGTGGTTTTTCTGCTGAGGATGGCAACTTAGTTGCCGAAATGCGTATTCAGAGTTCTTTACTCAACAAGGTGGTAAGGGGTATTTTTTAACTTAAATCTCAATCAACATTGGTGTGCCTTTTCTTGTCTGGCTCTATCAACGTTCTTAGTTTTCTTGTACCCCGGTATAATTTACTCTGTCAAACGCTTTCTCCAAGTCTACAGAGCAAGGATAGATATCACTGTTTCCTATTATTGCTATTTATTTTATTGCATAAATTGCATCTAATTGTTCTTCCATTTTCCCTAAATCAATTGCATTTCATCTCCCTACACAGATGTAATTCTATTTGCGCCACACTGTACATGATATATTCGCGTATAATACATTACGCTTGACGACCTTTCGATTCTCATATTGCAACCAAATGCGTTTTCTATTAGTCTCTCCTATAAAACAGCAGTGATTCAATGTTAGCGAAATGTAGCTGTCGCACACTAATCGTAAAACGCCAAGATTTACGAGCGATCTTTTCTCCAGAAACTCCGTAAAGTTAAGGAAATACATACATATGTAAATTATTTGTCAGAGTTAGAATGCAATTAATTATTGGAATGAATGAAAGAATTTATTCGTGCGCTTTTGATGTGTCTTCGAGAATAAATTGAACTTTTAAATGTCAGAAGTTGAGGCAAAAAATGTCACCATTGTTAATTAAGACAGAGTGCATGAAATGAAACGCGACGAGTTTCTAGTTTTGCAATAACTTTTCCCTAACCAACAAAACATTATTTCTTCATGCCACTTATTTTAAAATAAAAAAAATAAAAAAGCGGTTAATATTGGAATGGTCTAAAACGATTAGACTATATAAAAACTAAATAGCTTCACATTTCCACCACTAGCGGTAACCCGCGGAATCGGACAAGGTTCCGTTCTAAGCGCTATTCGGTTTTCCCTTTATACTTCTTTCTTTGTCAAGCGTCTCAATAATTCAAGGGTACATCTCTATATGTCTATGCGGATGATTGTCAGTTATACTATTTTTTCAACTGATCAGAATGGGTAACGACTGCAACACGTGTAAATGACGACATTGCTGAAATTTAGCGTGTTCTGTCAAACTACGAACTACAATTAATCCCGCTAAATCACAAGTGGTAATATTTGGAAATAGGGAAATACGCACCACAATACGTCATTCAATTAAAATTAAAATCATCAATAATGAAATATCTACCGATTTGTTTCACTGCAAAAATATTAGGACTAGTGTTGCCAGAATCAAAAACCTCTTTATCACTACCAAAGTTTAAAACCTGCTCGCGCCCTGAGATTGTAGGTGATGTACCCACTCATTTCTCTTTCTTGCACATTTTTGTTTTGTTTTGTAACTATTATTTCTGATTTATACATTTTATTTTTTTATCTGTTAGTGTGAATGGCACAATAAAGGCATATTATATATTATTATTATCATTATTATATGTGAAACGCCCAAAATAATTCAGTGAGAGGAATGTCATCTTGACCTTTTCAAAGTCTATTAGATTCCAAGTAAGTGCACATCATTGCTAACTTGATTATTAGTCATCGTACGAAGCTTTTAGCAAAAATGCAGCATTTTGGTGCCGATAAACGTACAGTTAAGAAAAGTAATTGAGTAAAATATGTTCTTAAAAGTAGTTATGACTTTATATTACAAACTGTATAAAAATCATCAGAAAGTGTATAGAAGCATCAGGATTACTGATACGTGATGGTTATTGTACATTAAAGGTTTCCTTTATAAAAAAAAGTGTGTTTTAAAATCCAAAAAATATATTCGATTTTATATCGGCTGTCTTAATCAGTATTAAAAACACCCTACACCCTTGCTAATTTAACTTATTTTGTACGATCAATAGTAATGATACTCACGTAATTTGAATCACCCTCTGCATATAAATTGTTAAGATCATAAAGACTATAGTAAACACAATACATCGGATTAACAATGAAGATCCATGTTTTCCCAATAGAAATCTAGGTATTCTGGAGCACGTAACACAAATTAATCAGTTTATTTTGAGGTGAGGGGTGATCCGATATATTATATTTACACTGCATATGAATTTGCATAAACTATTTATCTACTGAAGTATTGACGGTAACACATTAAGTGAAATGGTTTCCTAAAACATGGGAGAAAGCACTTTATTAAACAGATTCGTTTGAATTCAGAACATTTGAGTAATTTATTTTGAATAAATTCTATTATATATGTATATTCATTGTTTAATGAAATGATAATGTTTGGGCAGAGTACCGACAATATTTCATCCAGAAAGTACCTTCTGCTCGATTATCATGTATTCCCGAAATTTGATATTATTTCACCTCAAGGATTGCTCAGCTCCATACAGGTGTGTTTTACCAAAATACTTTAACTAGTTAAACATTTTAACCACGTTAATTTTAATAACGCTATAAAACCCGATTTAACCGATAATCCAGAGCACATGCAGATTTCACATAGGCCTGAAAAACAAAATTAAAATACTACATCATACAATCCTAACCTTCTTTACATATTGCCCATTTTTTGTTTGTGCGCTATTTCTCTTTGAACTCCACTGTAACCAATTTGTTTCAACGGCAACAGCTAAACTTCCTGTACTGCGTCAAAATCATCGTTACATCATATACCATTAGCATTTAAAATAACTACGGGAAGCGATTATTTATAATTATGTAATGGCTGTAATTTTAATTAGTCAACTCTAGCAGTTGTGTACAATCGATAGAGCTTATACCTCCACGCGCACGAAGTAGCTACATAGAAGCTCGTTGAAATGCATTCATTCGTACATTTTTACGCTTCCACGATTTCATAGTGGGGAATGACATATGTCTGTTTTCTATACATACGCGTAATGTACATATGAATAGATACCATAACTTCATTCACACCGAATAGAAATTCGTATTAATTAAGGCTTGGTGACTAATTATTACGACAACACAGGTGTTTTTGTCACTGAGAGTAATTAAGGCTGTTCTAATTATTCGGATTTTCCTATAATTTGTCGAGTGAATTATAGCATACCTAAATTCATCCAGAATTATCGTTGAATTGTGCACTTAATATAAAGAGAAAGTAAACAAAAGACTCTCATCAGCTCCAGAGTGATAATTAGGTAACGTTAAGGTAGAGTAATAATTTTAAACATTTTAGTAATAAATGCTGATGACGCTCCATTAATTGCCAATTTTAGTATTCTTAATGATGTTTTCCATACTTTTGGAAAATTAAATTTGGTACTGAAAAAGACGTTGAAGCATTAGTATGGACATACAGATGACCCACCGAAAACTCAAAGAATTATGATTGAATTTGAAGATTTATGAAAAAATTGCGGATGTTTTTGGACGTTTAACAGGTGCTCTTAACGGGGTAACCTCTCTGCTTCATCCTTTTAACAGCGCTACTAAAAAAAACATTCTCATTGAACAAGCATTTAACATCGTTTCCCTTGAAAAATGTGCTAACAGACGAAAGTTGTTACACACATCAGTCTTAAACAATTTAATTCATTATATGGTGAATTTTAAAAGGATATCATGATTATACTATACTTGTTTTAAACTTCCTAGTGTTGCTAGGAATCGAAATGTTCTCGAAAAAAGAAAGAAGTACAAGAAAGAAAAACGTATTAAAAATACTTTAATATTTGAGGGCATGAATAAAAGCATTAGAAACACACTAAAGGGCAGTCAATAGTAACCCTTAACAAAGAAATAAACAGGAGAATAGCGACAAAATTCCAACTCTACATACTCAAGATCTTAGAAACATTTGAAGCCCTATAATTGACAGGTAACATAATTCTGTAACATTTTTTTTGTTAAATATGGTTTACTCAATTGCAGAAAAAGTTGAGATATTATTTTCTCCAACAACAATGGTGTGAATAGGGATGCAAAAGGTGCCATCCAAATTTGTAAAATACTGCCGTACTTCCTCTTGAACTTCGTCGTCGTGATCTTCTCTCTCTCCCTCTCTGAACTGTCAACGACCAAAACAAATGAAAATCAGAAGGAGCCAGGTCTGGACTATGGGGCGGATGGACAATAACTTCCCAATTGTTCTTCTGAAGCCAGGCTTTCGTCTGATTTGAGATGTGAGGTCTTACATTGTCATGCAACAACCTAATTCCTTTCGTCAACCTTCCTCTTCTTTTTGTAGTTTTTCGAGAATTTGACAATAAATATCGCTGTTGATTATCGCTTTCGGTGGTATGAGCAAAATGCCTTGCATATTCCAGAACACAGTTGCCATTGTTTTTGTTGCAGACTGCTGAACTTTTTATTCCGTGTTGGTGAACTCGGATGCTTCCACGTCATCGGGTCTTCTCTTTCATTCGGGAGCATGGTGGTGCACCCACGTTTCGGCTCCTGTAACTATAGACTCTAGAAATCCGTTTTCCTGACGATAGCGCGTTAAAAACTCCATTTCCGCCGCCATTCGTTGCAGTTTGTGTTGGTCGGTCAACAGTTTTGGTACTCATCTCGCGGACACTTTTCAATAGCCCAGTTTAGGTACGAATTCACTAACAGAGCTTTTAGGAATGCGGGTCAGTTCAAGCATTTTCAACAGACGATCTTCTTATCGACCCTTAATTGATTCTGATCTGTTATCGTTTGCGATAGTTCTTTTTGCACACCTTCAGAATCATCGTTCAGAGCTATGCGTCCACTTTTTAACTGTTTACACCAAACACCAACTTGTTTTCGACTCATACCGCCTTCCCCGTAAGTCGTCAGTATGTGTTACTGAATTTCGGCAGGTGTTTCATTATTTGCATAAAAAAACGAATGACCGCTCGTACTTCAAACTTGGAGTATGTTTCAATCAGAACTGACATTGTGCAGCTGTTACTGCATACGTTGTACTGAACCTAAGGCAATGGCAATAGCCACCTACGCAGTACATATGCACATTTAAATGGGTGCAAGTTTCAACCTGATCGTAGCGACGTAGGCGGTGTGTAGCGCAAACGTACTTTAGTAACCGGACATCCCTCGTACATTTTAAATATTCGGATTATCAGTTGTATGTAAATCTCAAACTAATTGATTTAGACCCAAAGTGTTATTGTTTATTGAAGTCGAGGACAATCCCAAAATGTAGAGATACATACCTACAGTACGACATTAAGAAGACAGATAACTGTAACACGTCACAAATTTTTGGAACAGTCTGTCACTTCACTGCACTTCAAATGCTGACCTCTTGTTTCAAATTTTCACTTGTAAAATTTTATTTCAAAAGCTTTTTTATTTTCACGGATATTTATCTGGTTCCATGCATCTGCGAATCACTGTATATTGCAGGTATTGCTTTACAAAATGATGATTTGATGAGCATTGTATTGTATCGAGGGTTACCACTGTGCCCTGGCTATAACTCACTAGTAGTAAGTAGTGAATGACTGCAGATTCTTATCGGTTATAAATAGTATTAAAATTACATTTAATTATATTCTCGGGGATCATGTAAAAACGTGCCTTCTATTGGTGCTTAATTTCGTAATAGAAGAATATTCTACATCAAATTTAATAGTAGATGTCAATGATAAATATTGTCATTGTATAATTTTAAGAATCCGTATGAAAGATGCTAAACAGACACGCCTAAAAATAAGCTTTTGATTCTTTATTATTTGCGTTATTCCGTAAAACACTGGAGTAACGCTAATATTTTTTATAGTGCTATTTTTAGCTTGTTTCATTCCTAAACCCAGTTTACACTTACACCGCATAACCTAAAACTGTCATTCCAGATATGCTGTATAATTGAAAACTATTAACACGCTTACATACTCATATGCTTTGAAAGCCCATTTATCCAGCAAATATTTCTAAATTAAAATGAATGGGACAAGAACAAAGGGCCGCCTAGATGTAAATTCAGGGGAATTTTAACTTTCCGCTTAGTACAAACATCTGAAAATACGTATGCGCACACCTCTATAACATTACATGTAATATGCATGTAAGTATATAGTGCCTCCCGTTATCGTACCAAGCGTAGATCTACCGCATTCAGTGACCGTACGAGCATAATATCCTACATATGTAGGTATGTCAAGCCGCTTTGTCGCTTGACTCTTTGTCGTTGTTTCCGATTTGCAACGCAATGAATATTGCATCTAAAATGACGGCGAACACGACTTGGCGAAACAAAAGATACCGAGTTTTGCGATATGCAGGTATTACAATTTGGAAAGGCGAAACGGAGCCCAAAAGTCTCCCAATTCTACTTCTCAAGCATTCTTCTTAATTTCAGTAGGATTATGTTTTTTTATTGTATATTAAGGAACAGACTTTGAAATATTGCTTTTAGTATAAACTTATAAATATCTACTTCCTTACAGTATATAAAAATTTAAATAACGATTTTCTAATTGGCTGCGCAAATACTTCACGTCACATTCCTTATAAATTTCCTTTTTTTTTCAAATACCATTAATGTTTCTACTGACATTCCAACAAAAGAGAATTAATACAAAGGTACACCAGGTTGTTGTATTCACGTTTGCTTCTTTACACATTCCTTACATTAATTTAAAGCTGATAGCCCTAAATAATAAATACATAAATAATAATTTTCATTTTTCAAAGGAACAGAAAATCGAAAATATCAAATTAATTGGTGTGTTAAACAGTAAAATGTTAGGGGTAGCTTATTATTACAATAACAAATAATAGGTAGGTATAAACTAATTATAATTTAACAAAAATGAGGGTATGTTACAATAATTATAAACCTTAACATTTTAATCCAAATGCAAAGTATAATAAAGAACACATACTTCTTCAAAAATATATATAAATATACCTCTGAGATCACACAACACGACTGATTGTATAGTTTCAGGCATTCCGCACGTACAGACAGCTGTTTCGGACTCACTTAGTCCTCATCAGTGCACGTCGGAGGAATACCTGTCGCTCGTTCAGTACTCCGTGTCGTTAACCAAACGTTAGTACATGTCTTTAAGGAAAATCCCAGAGACATCTAACGCCCAGCCGCGGACGCATGGAGCAATCCCAAAAAGCGGTAACTAAGTTACCAGTCAGCTGAGATCCGTGTTAGCGTGTGATCATATCGGCGTCGAATGACTAATAAATCAAAAAAAGGAGATTTCTGCCAATAGCCGGCACATACGTTCAATAGATGAAGTATATAAAAAATGTATTTAAAAAAATATATAAATATACCTCTGAGATTATTATTATTATTATTGGCAGAAATCTTCTTCTTTTTTTTTTTAAGAACACATATGTCAATATTTGCCCATTTTCTATCTCCGTATAACTTTGTTAATATTAAACATACAGAATCGGTTAAATACTCTAAGTTGCTCAGAAAATAGAGTAACAGTTGATGCTAGTGTCACATTTGTTATCCAGTGCAAAGTTTGTAAGATATCCAAGAAAAATTGAAAACATCCAAAAACTTCAACGTCAAATATGTTCACAACGCTTTAAGATAAAATAAAGGTGCAAACTGTTTCTAGTACAGTTTTTTATGTATGTATAATGTGATTTAAAAATCCGTGTGACTATTTATTTTGCAGATATAATACAAACTTGTATTTTTTAAATGGAAGTCATAGTTGGCCTTGGTGTCATTTGAATGTTTATTTTTTTCTGATTTCATTGATATAACATGTGAGGAGGCGCGAAATGTGTATATGTACGTACTAATGGAGGACATTTTGAACACTTACTTAATTAAGTTACAATGAAGTTGTTTGCTTTTGTTTACTCCCTTATGTTTTTGCTGAGCTTTATTTGATTTTTTTTTTTATATTCCTTCTTTAAACTTTTATTATTCATTCCATAACAAAATATTTTCGAAACCTAGTTGATTATTTTCCTAAGTATTAGAAACAATAATTCCTTATTTCACTGCAAATCAAAATCTAAAAGAGATACCTATACCAAATCTTATATTAATGAAATTAGAAAAAACAAGCATTTTAATGACACTATGGCCAACTATGACTTCCATTCAAAAAAGATACAAGTTTGTATTATATCTCAAAATTAAGAGTGCCATGAATTTTTAAATGACATTTTTAGATTCTATAAAAAAAAAACTGTACTAGAAACAGTTTTCACCTTGATTTTATTTATTTGACGTTAAAGTTTTTGGAAGTCTTCATGAATATCTCACAAACCTTTCACCGGATAACAAATGTGACACTAGCACCAACTGTAACTCAATTGTCTGAGCAACTTTGTCTGTTTAACCGATTTTGTATCTTTGATATTAAAAAAAGTTACCCATATACGGAGATGGAATATGGGCAGCCTGTTTATTACAGAGACAAAAGATATATATATATATATATATATATATATATATATATATATATATATATAATGCACGTACCACGTAAGTGAACCGTATTAATTTACCTAGAGCCAAGAACGTAAGTCGTGAGGCATTCCATAATTTGTCTATTGCCGAAGGCGAAGAAATTGTTTACACTTCACAAATTATCGCTGTCAAATTTAATAAATTCTACATAGACAGTGTAGACGAAGTTACATCACAGTTTATTCATACGACCCACACATATCTACCGCCACAATTGTCGAACTCTGTGTGCCTTACCTTTCTCTATGAATGAAGTAATTGAAAATATAAATAAATTAAATAACAAGTAGATTACCGGTTCGGCCGATATAGCACCTGCTACCATAAAAGGACATAGTCTAATTAGTATAAACAATGATTAGTATAAATTGTGATTAGTATAAACAGTTTATACTTAATAAGATACTTATATTAATCTGTCGTCCGAGGCTGATGTTTTTCCTAGTGTTTCAAAAACCTCCGTAGTGACTCCATTGCATCAGAAAGGAAACAAGCAAGAACCGAGCAAAATTACAGACGTATGACGCTAACATCCGCTATGTTCGAAATATTAGAATTTGGGATGTTGGATAGACTTAATTCTTTTATCGAGAGATACTGTTATAGTCAGGATGGATTTAGAAAAAACAAACATTCAACCTCATCTGCACTTTTATACCGAAGTCATAAAACGCATTGAGAAGAAAAAATCTGGATTCGCGTATTTTGTTATTTAAAGAGAGCTTTTGATTGTGTATCGCATCGTATTGGGCGAACCCCCTCATCGGTACTTTCTTTGCTCATAGTACTCTCCGTTCCACATGCGGCACAAATCACGAATAAATCTTGTGTTTACCTTCATGGATAATACCCACTTCTTCTGCTATTAATCACAGAATCAATCGGCGATCTTTTGCTAGCAATGTTCACATATTCAATGTTTCCCGGTACCCCACTTGTGGATGGCCGACTACAGCGCGGTTCATCCTCCACCGATTCCTTGCCAGCGCGAAAACGTGCAAATCAGTTGTTCACACATTTTCTACCCACACCATCCTGCTCGTGAACATGCAACATTTCATGGATTTCCATCACTCTCTTACCCAATTTGAAGCAGAACTTAATATTGCATCGTTGCTTCATGGCTTTTAGACGTGCACTGCTCAGAAAATTCTGTTGAAATTAATGCAATAGTAGTAGACAGATCGAGACATGTCCATGCATGCCTATGCATGCAAGCCACCTTATTTCAAACGTTGCATACCGATATATTGCACCATTCACCGAATTTTATAGACATTTTCTGCAGTGATAGGAAGCATTGTCAAGAACAATCACTGACTTCTGCGGTATATTTGGAAGCAATTTCTTAATAAACCAATCCTCGTATGTGTCTGAATCCATCTCATGATGAACATCAGCAGTGTTTCTCATGCAGAGAAATCTATATTCAACACCCCCATTATCGTCACCAGCATAAACTAATGCAAAACGAGATCAAAGTCTGGTTGGGGATTTCAAACCAGTACTTAATCCTTGCCTAAAAGCTTGTCGACTATTTTGAATTGTAGTCTCTGTCCAAGTTTTATTTATTCCATGCCCTGTATTCACCCATGATTCATCAGTATATATTGTAGCTCGACCTGAAATAAGTAATGTTACAGAAATGTCAAATAACAAGAACTAAATTGTACCTTCTTCTCTAAATATCTTGATCTCTCGTAAGTATCTGTGCCTCCACCGAATGATGTCGTCTCGTTCGACGAGTATATTTTTACGTCCTACTTTTTTAAATTCGAAACCCATATAGTGTAACAATCTATGTAAAGTTGCTCGACTGAAATTCGGGAGATCATCATCAGCATTGGCAGCAGCAAGAATTGCATTTAATGTAGGTGGCATATTCTGTATAAAAACAACTATGCACTTTACGTCGAATAGGAGCTTGCGTGTTCTCATCATATGGTTTTAATCGGTCATTTCGTTGTATGCCTTTCCTTTTCTTGGAATTTTTTGGACTTGATAATGAACCAGTTTGTTGCTCCTGTTTTATTTTATATATTGTACGCTCTGAGCAACCCAAAGCATTACTTGCCAGTTGAACGGCAGCACTCACATCCATAGTTTTACTAAAATAATTCAAAACATTTGCAATCATACACTTCTCCTTCCGGCTAAATTTTTCTCCCTTACGCCGTTTGTTCTTTGTTTGTGCACGCTCGAAAAAGATAAAAGCGTTCAGAAAAGAACGATTGTACAACTATATATAAACAAATTAACGTGGAATTTAACTAGAAATATTTTAAAACTACGACGATAACGATTAACACCAGTTGACGCTAATAGACCGATAGATAGGTACTTTGCTGACGCCGACATATGTAAATAAGTTGCAACATAGCAATCGGAAGTGAAGATAGCGCTAATGATAGCAACTAAGGATAGTAAGAGATAAAAGTTGCTATTATATCCCATACTGCATACGGAGGTTGAGACGATCTATAGTATAATATAATACGCACATAAAGTAGTCACTTGGCGTCAATGTACCTTCCAACTGTAGAAAAACACTACTTCTGCGCGAGCTGTTTCACGGATCTGCTTATATTCAAGTATCAGATCATATACATGCACGTACAGTAATTTCATAAATAATATTATTCCATAAAAAGCTACCATATAAGTAAGAATTTTGCTAGTGTAGGTACAATACCGACAGCCGTCCAATACTGCCGGACATCCCCCTATGCCTTGCTTTGACAATGCATGATATACTATACACTTTACCAATATGATTGCAGTTAAAAACTTGCCAGTTCTTGTTGTGACCCTGAGCAACCTCTCGGATCTAGGCGGGTAGTAAAAGTATCCCAGTGATGCGTTTTAACATGAAAGGCCCTGTGTCAACATCATAATCGCCGATAAAACCTCATTTCATTAATATGATACAAAGATATAAGACGATAAAAAGTGCCTCGATGACTACATAATTATAGTTATTATTACCTTTGAACTACGGCAGATGAGTCAAGAATGTAGCATATCATTCCTCGACGTATTGATGCCCCGCAAAGACCTTCGTTGCTTATTTTTTTCCTTCCTTAACCTATCGTATTAATCTTTGGCGTCACATCGTAAATTTCACAGGTCGATGTGTCGCAAGCTAAGAATGAAGTTTGTATTTGAAGTTTATGGATGGTATTTGTTCGCACCTATGCGATTTCTAATTATAATTGACTTGGTTATATCACGTACATCTTAATGCGCAGATGATACTTGATAGACATTACATTAACTATATGATTATGTAATGATTTATGCATGGGCGTTGGAATTTTACCACGTCAGCATTGTAGTAAGAATATAAGGTTTCACTGTAAGTGTAACGGTAGAGCAGAAACATTTGTGTTCTAAAATTGGAACTGATTTATTTTTCCACTACTTTCGTTTTCTACCAATAAAGCTGGAATTATAAACTCATCCGCAGCAGCAACTGCTACTGTCGACGCAACAATTTTCAGTTAAAATACTGCTTTTTTATAAATGTCCGCAACAGCAATAAGAACAATAACACGCCGCAAGCAATCCGTATAGATGGCCAACTTTTATCTTCGGCGTCAACTGCTGCGTGTTATAATAAAAATAAACCAATCAGATGCAAGCAATTACAATTGGTATTAAAGATGATTTGAATAACGTAAAGTAATATGACATATAACCTATGAAATATATTTTAAAGTTGTAATGTTTCATGAAAGTTGTATTCATTATATTACGAAGTAAGGATAGTTTCAAGAATACGTTAACAATTTCTTGTTCAACAAAAGATATAAATCGAGAAATATGAGTATGTTACAATATCTGTGTCTTTTAATATTTATTAAATTATTTTATAGGGTGTTGAATTGGGGTGTTAATTGAGCTGGTATCTTCTCATCCCCATTTGTATGACATGAAGTGTAAAACGTATAGGGATAATGAAACGAAGGAAAATGCTTGGCTTTGTTTACCTCATTCACGCGTGCGTATAAACATTAAGGTTCTTTGCGGCAAATACTTTATAAATCATCTCCGTTTTACTACCATTGCGTTGCGGTTACAGTTACTGTACCAACAACTGTTACTGTTACTGTTGGGGATAAGTTTATAATTCCAGCTTAACACTTCGTATCAGTCGATAATATACAGGAGGAAACCATAAAACATTATCTTTAAAACAGAATTTACCACTAATGGTATAATATAAATGTTTGACTAATATATTACCTACTAATGTTACTTGTTTGCAACCTTTTGAGTTTTCATCTTTGCAAGCACAAAAAAGCATCAAACACAAGTTATTGTTATTTCGTTTGGTTTATCAGTAAACACTTCTCTTCTAATAAAGGACAATAATTTCAATTTTAATAGTAGTTTTGCATAAAATTCCACCATACAATAATATGTTTGGCATTCACTCAGGTGAAAATCGAAATAGGCGAAGAGATTTTTTAAACTAATGTCACTCTTCTTCCATTATTGAAAAATAAAGTACTGTATCATAAAAACGAAAAAAAACAACTCTATAATAAATTACGACCAATAATTACGTTATCCAATTATTTTTGTCATTTTGACTCGGATCTCGTTATTTTTGAAAAACAGATACAAACACATTGTATCTTTAACATGTGCCATGTTAGAAGAAAATTCTCTTTCCTTGTCATCATTTCTTCTAGTACTCCATACCACTAGTTTCCAAACAAGCAATGCAAATAATAATCTATATGGTGATAATAAAGATGTTATCTCTTTTTCAGTGTGTCTGCAAGAAGTGGTCAATAGCGCATACTTGGGTAAGTCGCTGGGAAAACTATCCGAATATCATCACGGAGTATCTGGCGAAGTGTTCGCGGTCGATGGTCGAACTTTACATATCAAAGACTTCACTTACGACGGAGAAGGACCGGGTGAGTAGAGCCTTACATACTGTTTAATAGTGTAATAACGTACGATAGTTACTTGCATGTGTATGTGCTATATATTAAGTGTTTACATCCAAGGGATTGGACAAACAGAAACAGATACCGAATATGCAGTGAATAGATACATACATGTACAACCAGCAACAGTAAGTAGCAAGTATTATGTGATGATGTACTTGTTTGAACAGCTATTCGAGATAGTTTAAGATTTCTATTAGACGAGGTCTTTATAATTATGATACACAAGCAATTGGATAGTTTGTGTTAGAACTACACATCTTCAGGTATCTTTATAGCGATGTATTTACGTCCAATATCAGTTTTTATCTATCAGCTCTAGTGTACGGCCCCGCGCTAACTTTGCCAAAAAACGTTGAAATATTTTAGGAAACGACTAAGTTACAAATATACACTACTTAATATGCATGCTGTCCACGAAAAACTGAAACTTCTTGAAAACAATGCCATTGATTTTAAAAAATGATTCACAGGTTGTATAGCCTAAACGTACGTGAGATTTTAAATGAAGTATCATTCAACAATCTCTAATGTAATTATGTAATTTAAGAATATTGGGATGACTAGAGGGATTGGAGGTATGAAGATCATCTGCCCCACAGAAGTTGTCTTCTGCAAAAAATGACGTGTTTCAGCGATTTTGTAAAGTAAATGTTTATTTCTAAACTTTAATGGTATTTGTTTTCCATCGACGTTTCCCGGGAGTTGTCGCGTTGTAATATTGATTGGTTGATTGATTAATTTATTGATTGATTGATCCCTAATGCAGAGACAGGTCTACCCGGCTGACAAGGTTTAGTAGTGTGTGCATCCAATCCGCTTTCGGTATGCCCCGTAGTGCGTCTATTGCACTAAATAGGGCATTTCTCCGGTGGCTTAATGCATAGCATTCAAAAATAATGTGAGAGGCTGTTTCCTCTTCCTCATTATATAATCTACACATAGGTTCCTCTTTATAGAGCCCCATTCTATGCAGGTGTTTCCTTAGGTTGTTGTGTCCAGTAAGTAGACACG
This sequence comes from Osmoderma eremita, assembly GCA_031763485.1. Lineage (NCBI taxonomy): Eukaryota > Metazoa > Arthropoda > Insecta > Coleoptera > Scarabaeidae > Osmoderma > Osmoderma eremita. Next base: position 3,549 of record JARFOC010039088.1, on the reverse strand, counting down.
TCATTATCCTAACATGCGTTCTACTAAGCGACAGTATGTCAGCTGCCAAATGTTGTGATGGTTTCCTCAGCATCTGTTTGCTGTGATTCTGTCCTGCTATATGATGCCAGTGTTTCTGGTGTTGCTCAATCACCCACTTAGTTACTGCACCATGCGCAGCAGTTTTTGTGATTCCGAGAGCTGGCTCAGGTCCAATGAAGGTCACTTCGAATCCCTTCCTTGCTAGCTGATCCGCCTTGTCATTGCCTACAATCCCCCCATGCGCTGGCACCCACATTAGCTTAACTGTATTGTGTTTCGCCAGGTTTTGAAGGTCTTGCAGGCAGTCCCATACTAGCTTGGAAGATATCCGATAAGATGCTAATACTTTTAAGGTAGCTTGACAGTCCGTGAGAATGAAGAGCGGTTTGTTTTGTGGTCCCTACTGCAAACACCCTCTAGGGCAGATTTGTATTGCACAGATTTCAGTTTGGAGCACGGAGGCGTGCTTTCCCAGGGGTATGCGCAGTCTTCGCTCAAGGCTCCCCCCGCATACTGTGGACCAGATTCTTATCCGCTACGATATTCGTTTCAGCCTTTCTCTTCTTCAGAAGTTCTCAAAGACTTATCTTATTGTCTTCTGTTCCTTGACATATTCCTTTGCGGTCTGGTGATTTCTTAGTGCCAATTTACAATCGTTGCTGATCTGGTATCCATCCTCACGATCGAGCTTGTTATCCTTCATTATTTCAGTAGATTCACGGATAATTCTATCTTTTCTCTCTTTCGAAATCAAAGAAACTATTTTTTCCTTAACTATTTATTATATACCTACCTTGTTATGGATTTTTAGAATATAGGTTTATTATGAAATCATCTTGTTTTCAATATATTCGGCACAAGTTCGTTTCTCACTAAATATAAGAATTCATAATATCGCAAAATTAGGTACTGCAATAATTCAGTGAATCTGTCATTTTCAACTTGTAGCTTTGTCAAGTACATAAATTTCCATCTGCTTTTATTATTTTCTTATGAATGATCCAATACTCTACATTTTGTAAAGGAAGTTTTGGGTAGAAACATTTTAAAGTAGGCAGTGTTTTTGCGTATTTTGCACGTTCACCTTAGAAAACCACTACCACAATTATTTCAACAGGCACACATACCTACATATTTTCTTCCATTTAGCAAAACTGACTTTACAGGTCTCTAGTAAGGCGTTTTAACAACAGATTGGTAATTTCTTTCCACATTTTGCGATGTATACGAGCGCAGTATCCGCATTTTACGACAACTTACACGTATCTGTTCAGAGATTTGTACCTCACCATATTCCTACAAATCGTACCTTTCCACCGTGGTTTACGAGCGACATAAAAAATCACTTAAAACTAAAAGAATATTAGCTCAACAAATAGAAGGAAACAAACTGGCTAGCTTACCGAAATCAATTTGCTAGATTACGTTTATTTGTTAAGACCAAAATTCGAACAGCCTTGACCTTGTGAAAGTTGAAGGTCGATAAGCGTGGTGCCACTCGTATACCTGGCTGTTTGTCTCCTAATGATACAAGCGTCGATGAAATGTTTTCTGCAGTTTATGAAACGGGTGCATATATATTGCCAGTGCAGCACCGCATGATGCTGGGCTCCTATCCTCTGGATATATGCTTATTTACACCAGAGAAAGTTTTGCTTGCTGTAAGGAAGCTTATGTCTAGCATGACTGCTGGGCACGATGGATTACCGTTTAAGCATTTGACACGGTTAATCATTCTGCAGTGATTTCCAAATTATCCGCCTTCGGTCACTCTCCTAAAGTTACCGACTTTTTTTCCAGTCGTACCGTTATAGACGATCCTCTTATGTTGCCTATAATGGCTATCTATCATCGTTTCTCCTAACTTCTATAGGTGTGGCACAAGGTTCCAATTTAGGACCATTGTTGTTCAATATCTTCATAAATGACCTTCTAAAACATTTTGATTGTGGTGCTTCGACATATGCAGGTGATCTCAAGATATATGGTAACTTCAATTCGCCGTCTGACTGCAGAATTTGAGAGAAAAGTCTCACATCTATTAGTGAATGGTATATCATAAATATTGACAAGTGCGCAACGTACAGCAGTGAGTAATATGCAACTGTGAACGAATAATTTATTTACTTCAAATCTTAATAAACGTGAAAAGACTTTGTAATTTGCCTTGTTCCAGAAATCCTCACCTATTCACATATAAACATTCAATTGTACATGTCGCAGCTTATTTTCTTTAGTAAACATTTAATTTAATTTATCATTTTTAATTACAATACCATCATAACCTTATCCTTCACCAACAACGCATAAATTCCAATCAAATTTGCAATTTGGAAAACCCCCCATAGCTCAAAGGATTTAAACACAAGTGACAAATACCCATTCATTCATCTATTCATTCGGAACTCATCCAATTAAGATATTGTGACTGCGAGAATGACAGTTACAAATGACGGAAGGAGTCTTAGAATTCGCTAAAATATGATACCCTGTACACCAGGACGTATTTAGACCTAAAATTAATTAAAACAGTAACAATTGATGGATACCACAAAGCAAAAATACTTAAGCTGTGAACATTTGGGGCTGTAAAAAAGATGTACAATTAATATACAAGCCAGATTAAACGTCAAACCCTTACTCAGAGATAATATAGTTACTCTTACTGATGTTTGCCCTTACTGATATTTTACTAAAATAGGCATCATCTATCTACTAAACAAGAAACTTACATAATATGTATCTATATATATTTCAATACAATAATATTTAGAATTTGTTATTTCGGACTATGCAATATGTATGCAAATACACGTTTCTTACTATGACTACAATATTAAACCTCTTTCACCAGCTATTGTTTATAAACTACTGTAGAGTTTTAACAGAATCGAGGTCACTTTGCGGTTTATTTTAGATAAGTACAGTCTCCTAGAACTGTCGATCATATGACATTTATAAGCTCTTATTTTATTGCTAATAAGATGCTAATAAAAATAAAAAAGGAGTCGACAAGCTATCATTGCCTACAAAAGCTTAATGATATATTTTAATTAATCCCATAAATTTATTTTCCATCAGCTTAGTACAAGGTGGCGCAAAAGTAATATCATAATTTGAATTGGCTGCTATTTTTGCAGATCGTGCCAAATGTCAGTGTGCTTTGACATTTACGATGTAGATATATAGAGAATTAGTTGTCAACAAGCCATGGAGCGATACACACCTCAAGAACGTCGAATTATTGTTACTGCTTTTTTGACAAATTTTCAGTCTGTTGTTTTATCGTAGCGTGAATTTCGTCGTCGTTATCCTCGTCGTCGTGTTTCATGTGCTCGAACAATTAAGCGTTTGGCTGAGCGCCTCGTGCAAACTAGGTCCACTACAGATGTCGCAAGAAGTGGCCGGCCTCGTAGTGCTCGTTCGAACGAGAACATCACTGCTGTTGACGACGACATCAGAGAGAATCCACAAACATCAACGAGACGACGATGCACACAATTAGGCATCAGCAGACGTTCGTTGCAA
>JARFOC010039061.1:0-24771 GCA_031763485.1 Osmoderma eremita | reverse complement strand
CAACTTAGTTGCCGAAATACGTATCCAGGAGTTCTTCACTCATCGAGGTGGTAAGGGTATTTTTTATTTTTTTAATACTCACGACTTTAGATGAGACGTGTTCTACGCTGTGGCATTATAGAAATAAACTATTTATTTATTATTATTTATTTATTATTTATTACATTTTCTGAATTTGTTGAATAAAAATACTAAAAGGAGCTTATTTGATAATGATCTAACTTACTTATTAACCTTTAATTTTTGACAACTGCATGTCTTTGTTTGCCGGTGTTTATTAGTCAAAGGCTACTTGCGAATTATTATAATAATTGTGTATTTCACTACAAATCAAAACCTAAAAGAGATAGCTATACTAAACGTTATATCAATGAAATCAGAAAAGAAATAAGCTTTTTAATGACACTACGGCCAACTATAATCTCCATTTAAAGAAATGCAAATTTCTATACCTCCAAAATAAAGAGAATCATAGATTTTTAAATGCTATTATTAGATTCTACATAAGAAACATTCACTAGAAAGTTCTAACCTTCATTTTATATTAAGGGGTTATTTGATATATTTGACTTTGAAGATTTTGACGGTTCACAATTTTTTTCTTTGAATGTCTCACAAACCTCGCGCTGCACAACAAATTTGACACTTGCATCAACTATCACTCTATTTTCTGACCGACTTTGTCCATTCTAACCTATTCTGAACATATGGCGTAATATAAAGCATCTAGCATGGGAGTAGAGATACAAGCCAATTTTCCCGCAAAAAAATTGGTAGAAAATTTAAATTCCTATTTTAGAAACTTCTTTAAATATTCGCCACTGTATTAAAAACATCTTTTTTTATTTAAATTTAACATAAAAACTGAGTGTACACAAAATATTTTTCTAGATTTTTATAAAAAGTTTTAATTTTATTTTATTCCTTTCGAGAAGCAATAATTTGTTATCTCTCAATGTGATTAACAAAAAAAACTTTTTAAATTACTTTCGTAACAAAAGCAATTCGATATAATTACATCCAAAATGATATTGAAGTAATTTTAACTTTTCCAATTAACATAATCGTTTAGTATTATTCACAAACAAATATAAACAATAAGAAAGGTGATTCGGCATTTTCAAGTTTGAGCCGGGATTATATATAAAAAGCCTTATTAACTTTATTACTTATCCTCCTTAGGAATTACAGATGAGAAAATGGATTCAAATCGTTTTACCCGTTACCTCTCCTGGATATTTCGTCTGATAGCATTCACACCTTTAAAACCCGAAGAAAAATTATATTACAAGACCTGGTTTCACTTCTACAGAGGTGTAACTTATATCAACAGCTCTATAATAATTGTATTGGCGATTATCGAAGTGAAATTGAACATAAGAGATGGCGTTAGATTTCAGGTATACTCGAAAACACTAGTCGTTCTTGGTAAGTAGAAATAACCCGGATAAAATGGGTTTAATTTTTAATTCTCTCTGTTTAAATCGCCAAAAAAATATTTAGCAATTTACATCAGTCTATCGTCGAAAACCTTCTATTTCTACATCTTTGATAAACGCCACGAAAAATTGGTCGAGAGGATTAAAGACCTATTCAGAACGACCACCGATACGAACCTAGTGGAAAGGCAAGTGGAAGATTATGCTAGAAACGCCGATTTTCTATCGGCCTTTTGGGTCATATCCACGATGATCGGGACGCAAATTTTCATGTTGATCCCAGTTGTTTTAACGGGACAGAGGTAAGACACCTTGCAACTCCAATTACCTACCAATCTTTTTGTTTTATTTATTTTATTTCGTAATTCCAGTTCTTTACCCTTGAAAATTTGGTATCCCTTCCCCGAGGACGATCAACTTTTGTACGTGGGAACATACGCCTTTCAAGTTTTCACCCACAATCTGGCCGTTTTCAATTTCATCGTCACCGACATGTTTTTCATAACCTCAATTGTCGTTACTTGCTCTCAATTTACCATAATAGGTTTGTGTTTAAGTAATCGATTCTAAGGACGGAATTTTTAGGTAGTGATATCATATTTTAGACTGGGAGTACCAGTATATGTGTTACTCAGCTCTGCTTAGATGTTCCGTGTCCAAAACCGATGTTTTAGACTTTTGGAAAAAATGTGAACATCAAAGCAGGTACGTGAAACTTCTTCATAAAACTTTCTTCATAACTTTCTTCATAAAACATTTCGCGTCTGAATATTTTAGACTGATTTTGTTTTTTGGACTTATATAGACTTATTTGTTTCGTTTGGACTTCTGTTAGACGGATGTAGACAGATTTTTATTTGACTACACTTACCTGATTTCATTTTAGACTGCATTAATCCTATTTAGACTTGTTTAACCTTATCTCTCTTTTGGACTTAGCTGAGCTTATTTTAACCTCATTTAGACTTGGTGTAGAGTTATTTTGCACTGATTTACTCTTAGCAAAGATTGCAAGGGCCCTCTTGCGTTGAATGTGTTAGACTTCCTTTGGATTTGTATTGTCTCTTGGACTTATCATAGTGTCATACTGATGATAAGTGCAGGTGTACGCGAAACCTGCATCTACTCGAGTTAAACATTTCTTACGGACTAGCGAAAATTCTCCTTACTTATTACCAAGAAGTTCATACCTATTTTTACATTTGATTACTAATTGTTTGGACTTAGACTGACTTATATCGATTTGGAGACGTTTCAACGTACATCAGATTGATTTAGACTTATCTAAACTTGCTTTAGATTTATTTAGCTTGATTTAGGGCTTAGTAAAGATTGCAAGCACCGCTATTAGTATAGTAAACACAATATGTCAACTTAATCAATTACTTGTGGTGCGAGGAGTGATGCAACGCACTGTGTTTTTAGGCCAACTTACACCAATTTAACCACATTTAAACTCGTGTAAGGCCATTTTGAACCTAGCTAAATTCATTTTAGGTTGATTTAGACTAGATTAGACCGATTTAGACTTGTTTTAGACTTATTCAGACTGATTTAGGATTATTTCAAACTGCTCTAGACTGAATCATATCGATTTAAACTTATTTTAGACCGGTTTAGACATATGTAAACTGATTTTTATCGCAATTTTGACTAGATCAAACAGATTCAAACTTGTTTTGGACTTATTAAGATTGGTTTAGGGTTATTTTAGGGTGGTTTAGACTGAAGTAGCCCGTTATAAACTTATTTTATAAACTTACTTAACCTGATTTAGAGTTACTTTCCGCTGATTTAGACTTGACAAAGATTGCAATGACTGTGGACAGTATAGTAAACACAATATGTCGAATTGACCAATTGCTTGTGATGTGATGAGTGATGCGAAGCATTGAGTTTTGATTTAGGCTTATTTAAACCTGTTTAGAATTTTTTGGACTCATGGAAGACTGATTTAGACTCAACTAAAGTTATTTTAGACTGATTTAGACTGGATTAGACCAATTTGGGCTGCTTCCGGATGTATTTAAACTGTTTTACAATGTATTATATCAATTTAGACTTATTTAAGATAAATTTGGACATATGTAAAGTTGTTTTATGGTGATTTTGGCTTTTAAACAAATTTAGACTTACATAGACTTATTTTAGTCCGATTTAGAGTTGTATGTACTTATTTTGGACTGATTCAAATTCATTTAAACTTATGTTAGACCTATTTAGACCAACTTAGACTTATTTTTGCATTACTTGATCTAAATTTAGACTTATGTTTCTTCACATCTCAAAATATTGGAAAATAACCAGCGAAATTTCCTTTACAGTCCGAAAAATATTTGCAACATCCCCCAAATAATGCGCACCAAACACTATAACACGGAGTTGAAGAGGAAATTTACAGACATCATTGAATTTCATACGAATTTGACTCGATTCTGCAAAGATTTGGAATACTTCATTTCCCCAGTGATGCTAACGACAATTTTAGCTTCGATTTTCCATACCACCATAATCGCTTTCACCTTTGTAACCGTAAGTCCAAATCTTTGGTGTTCCGACGAAAACTTTTTTGACTTTATTTCATAGTCGACGACTCCCGCTGAACTGGTGTCTAGCGTGTCTTACATGGTGCTGACCCTAATCCATATATTTACATTGAATTTCGTCGGGCAACAGATTATAGATCACGTAAGTATCGCAAAATAGGTTTGGACACGTTTTGACTTGAACCAATCCGAAAATTAACATCCCCAAAAAAATCTATAGAGCTCCCGATTGGAACGTACTCTATACGATTGTCCTTGGTACATGTGCGATTCAAAATTCGTGGGATTATTAAAGTTTGTCCATCTGCGGAGCCAAGCGTCGACCTTTTTGACCATAGGGAAATTTGCGCCGATCAATTTGCAAACTTTCATGTGGGTATGTCGAAGTTGTAGCGAAATATCGATCCGAAATCGTTGAGATTTAATTTTTGCAGATTATAAAGTCCTGCGTCAGTTATTTAACAGTCCTAAGGTGTATGGATCAAGATAAAACCGGAATCCAATATTAATTATGCAAACGCAAATAGATTCATCAGCACAGAATAATATTTTAAGTCGGACTTCTTTTTTGATCGTCACGCATTTTTATTTAGAAATTCTAATACTGATTTTAGTAAATCTAAAACTATCAATTCCGATATATGTACAAGATGGGAATTTACACCTTTTAAAAATCGAATCACATTATCTTGAAGGCAACAGAATCCTCCATATTCTTATCTTTGGGCATCAGTTCCATTCCGAGCCGAGAACTCCTTCTGGATAAGTCCAACCAAGACGCTCTGGAACCCAGCGTTATAGTCCAACGTTACTTCGTTGAAGAGAAACTCTTCTCTGATATCTTGATAGTAATCGCTTCTGTCTGGACCACTAACCAAAGCTCCGTACAGTATTTGGGGATTTGGATCTGTCGAGAAGAATTGTTTCCTATCGCAAGATTTTGGCCTATCGGGACACGAGCTGTTAACAAAATGGAAAATTGGTTTTTACAACTATTTCATCCAGATTTAATGAACGCGTATGTTTCAAAATTTGGATAAAAATGATGAGATTTAGATCAAAAAAAAATTCGTCGCAAAGTCAAAACAAAAATCTATTATTTAGAATCTATTATTTTCTGACTTTTGTCCAAACGCTTTACACCATCTAATCTTGGCCAAGAGACAAAATACAATTCAAAAACTTACCTGGCAGCGTGATGAGGTCTCTTCGGATAATCAACTCCAAAGCCCACAACAAAACTTCTGCCAAACTTTCCAAGCATATAATCTATTTGATCCTTGGCAAAATTGGCATATTTTTCGTCCAAATCCAATTCTACAGCCTACAACGTCATCTTTATTATCATAAAAACTAGATTTCCAAAGTGATTTTATTTTCTATTTTACCTGCAAACATATGAAAGCTATATTGGCGGCGTGGGATAGAGTACCTAGTTTCTCTATGAAGATCAATCCCTTAGCGGTTCTAGTTTGCTCACTCACGGTGTATTGGCAGAAAGAATCCACTGAACTCACGTAAGTTTGATCGCCAGTAATCTGTGCCAAAAGAAGCTGAAAAATTGGGCCAACCTAAGTAAATGTTATATTTGCTAAAAGTAATTTTGATCTATAAGCTTATTTTTACCTGAATACCTGCAACCTTCTTGTTATAGTAGAATTCGTTTGGTCTCTCTTTCAATCTGAAGGTTTCGTAAAAACTGTTGGCCATGTTTAGATATTTCTGTTTACCAGTTGCTTTGTACAACCATATCGTGGCCCAAGTCAGTTCGTCTTCATATCCACCATTTCTAAAAGCAATGATTTGAGTATAAATTGGTCGTCACCTGATTCAGTTATTAATCTATTTTGATAATTCGCAGAAATACACGTCAACTGAATTATGAGTGAGCAAATCTTTGAAATGTTTTTTGGTAAATCTAAATTTTGATCTAATTTATTACCTCAACATATGCCAAAATTTCTATGAGCAAAAATCAAAATAGAACCTGGAGAAAGAGGATTCCTTACTGGTAAAAGGTTTTAGCCCCTGGGATGACTTCCTGGTACAATCCACGGTATAAATTAGCAAAATCGAACAACTCCAGAGCGTGTCTCAATAGCTCTTTGGAATACGTCAAATTCACGTGGCTAAAAACAATACTAGCGGCTGCCAAACTAGCCGATACCTCCCCAGCCAAATCAGAACCTAAAAAACAATATTTTTCAGATTTCCTTTTGTACCTTCTCCAAAAAAAACCCACCTGGATGATCCTTATCGATCTTGTAAGCCGGCCTGGACATATTCATTTCTTCCGGCCGACCCCAATACTTCAAATCAATACCGAAATCGCCAACTTGCCCGTAGAATTCGTATTTGCTCACGTGGCATTTGACGAAATAGTCCGTCGCCCATTTTATCGCGTCCAAGACGTTCTGGTATTGTCCTAAAATACTGGGGAGGTCTTAGAAGCCTTTTATACATCAAGATAACTTAATTACCTGCCGATTTGTAGCCTTGGGGGTAAGAAATAGCTCCCCAGGATAGGACTGTGGTAGTGAAGGCCATCGTAAAGCCGAATTTCACGTAATCGCTCGCTAGAGAAGAATTTTCGGTTGTTCTTAAGGACGAAATAGCAAAATATAAAAGATGTACCGTCATAGTATCCACCACTGAGGTCTTCGCCATTCTGTCCTTGATCTCTAAGGGCCGAATCACCTCTCCAAGGTATACGATTGTTGCTGGGAAGATGTCCGGATCTCTGTGCTTCGTAGAAAAGTAAGGACATCTTGATAGCTGTCTTATAATCCGACTCCGTGTTTTCTGGGGTGCTATCGCCTCTCGTGAAGACGATGAATAAGAAGTGTATGGCACAAAAACGGGAGTGGTACTTCATTTCTGCAAATCAAATCTTCATTATTAATCTGGATTTTTTAAATCTTATTCTATGATTTCCAGGGTGCTATCACCCCTTACAGGGATACAAGTGGATGGTGTCATTTCTGCAAGTTTAATTTTTATTGTCTTTTTTGGTTTTAACGAAAGAAAATGTAATAATTTGTACTGGATAAGTTAGTCATTAATGAGTTCAAGAAATTGTTGTGAAGGTGTTACGAAAGGTGATTTATATTTGCCTGGGAGACATTGATTGGATTGACACTGAAAATTTAATGCTTATAAAAGCATTTATTAGTATTGTGTAACACTAATTATAGAACATCCGCATCTTTCTTTATCATTTATACGGTATTGTAAAAAAAGTTTATGTTCTATCCAAAAATAATATTTTTATTTAAAACATATATATATACAAAATATAGATCCATTTCAAATAAATTTTAATGATACAACCTCCATTGTTTAACACGAAATTCTCATGGATAGTAGATCATTTAACCAAATTTACCGCCTGATTACAATCTTCTGAACAAATAATTGAGGAGTGTCACGGATTTGATGAACTATCTATGCATCAAATCATTTGGAAAAGCCTCATCCAAAAATTTTGATAAGGAACTTTGGATTTTCCATAACCCGGAGATCCGCCATCTTGTTTAGAGAGGGAAAGTGTGAAGATCAGGTGGACTTAGATCTGGTCCAAACCTAGACTAACACAAAACCCTGAGTGCTTGAATGAATGCATATATATTCGAATACAACCACTCTGATAATGGTTCCAATCATTCTAGAAATGATAGAATCTTTAAGTCAACTATGCTCGAATGCAAATTCACTCTTTAACGATTCTGAAATTTGATACGACCCAATATCATGTATGAGATAATAGAAGACACATCCACAAAGAAATCATTCCGCTAAAGAGCATGTTTTCCAAGGCTCTTTTACTCAACCAAAGATACTAAGTTTAACACTGTTTTCCTTTGAAGTTTGATCAAAACCTAATTACCGTAATAGATATTTAGAGTTAATTTATCAATGTTGTGAGTAAAAATATTTTTGATTTGGTTCAACCCAATAACATCAGTTTGAAGGTGGGGCTTAGGAAATAAAAGTTTTCCCATTGGCAAACTTGTCATCTTTATTTGAAAACCAATTTCCTTGCAGAATTGATTCGACTAGTCGAAATCGTCGGCGCAAAAGCAACTCATGATCAGAGACCGGCGTTAGGTCAAGATATTAACAATATTTTGCTTAGTGGATACGTTGGATGTTTATTGGAGTTTTTAGTGGTGTGTCCGTTCTCTGGTGATTACATATCTTATACCTATGCATTAATTTGTTGTTCACACCTCACACACTACCCATACATATGTAAATCGGTATTCTAACGTCTGTATTACCTTCCAAGTAATAAAATTTAAAATTTAAATCATCAGCAAAGATCCATTCGCGTTTTTCCCCTTGGTTAAGAAAAAAAAAAGATTACTACAGATGTTTCTTTATCTATTTTACAATCGCTGCTTTCACGAGCATATTGTCACGTCCAAGCCAAATTATCAAACTATATGCAGACGCATAGTTTGGCATACAAAACTAGCAGCGTTAACAGACGAAGTGTTCTTAGCGAGAAATATTGATTGATCTGTAAATGTCAGGTAGGGTATTGATTTCAACAAACTCTACGTGTCTCGCATATAAGTATTGTATCTGTGAGACTTAAGATCTTTTTTTTTAATCGACAGTTCGCATATTAAGCAGTCGCCATTGTAACTTATGCACGCAAAGAATAACGTAAAAGCTACCGCAGTTTCAAATCATTTCCAGAAGGGGAAGAAATATATTTGACGCAAATAGACGTTGACAAATAAAATCCTGACAAATCTAGACCGAATTTTAGTTGACAAAATTCGTAAGAGAGGCAAATTTAACGAATGCAAGAGGAATATAGAATTTTCCGGAACATCTGGGACCGCGAAATTCCAGGAATTCAAACTACAAGTTCCAACTGACTCCGATAGTCGGTATGCAGAAGATTTGTGAGTGCTGTCATAAGCGATATAATAGGGCGGCCTTCTCTTTTCCGTTACAAATACCGAAGATGCGTCCCGAAGAAGGATTAACTTGCAGGAGATTCAAAAATCGGCGCCAATCTAAACGTGATAGAAGCGGGAAAACTAGGCTTGTCAATATTACAGCATTGGTTTGCGTCATGGCTGTATTCTTTCTATCGTGTTTCTATATAGAGATGGCGCTGACGGGAGAAACGTGTCAAACCTTGGATAAAATACAAAATGCTTGTAACAATATAATGGGATTATTTCGTAATGTACACGATTGGTATTTGAATCTCTTGTACGAATTACTTTAATATTAATAAAACTTCTGCTTCAAATTGTTAAGCGATTATTTAGTTATTATTTTTCATGGATATTGATGATAAAACCTCTTGAGCAATACGCTGGGATTTCTATATTATCGACCTGAGGACACGCGCAATTATAAACATTAGAAACCGTTTTTATATTCAATTCAAATATCGGTTGATGCACGAATAAGTTTCTTAGAATTCATTCAATTTCAGAAGTTGTCGTTTGGCCTTGCTGTGGGGTTCCTTTCATTAAGAATAAAGCAGTTTGACCTTAAAAATGTATAGTTAACGAATAAGACTTATGACCACTATATAGCGAAGCTTCAGAAATGACCCTTAGGATACACAAAACGGATATTCCAAAGCAAGTATTATAGAATAACAATGGAAAGATTGGCTATGGTTCTTTTTAAAACCACACACAATCGTTCTCATATTGATGTTGTTGTGATGGAAATATAAAACAATCACTGTTATGTATTTACTAGTTAAACTATTAAAAAATATTATTGATTTGAATATAGCTACAGCACTAATACATTATAATACCGATTTCTGTGAATCCTCGTGAATTGTATATTTGTAAAGAAATCCTTTGTTAAATAAATAAAATCTATGATCATATAAATTATAATTCCCTCCAGATATTAAAAAAATATATATATTTTTATGCTTATTTTGTAATAAATGAGCTTTATATATACCGTATGTTAGCGAGATCTTATGTACGTGCATGTATATCTATTCCTTATAAAAGGAGCAAGAAGGGAGTCCTATTTAGCTTAACTATGTTTATTGAGTTTTGGAACATACAAATGAAATGTTAATAGCAATATAAAAAACCTTGGTTTGTATATATGTGACATACATACCGTATGCTAGGGAGGTCTTTAACACACACTTTGATTTATGAATAATGTGAAAAAGAAATAAAGGAATTCTTGTTTAGTTTAACAAAGCTTTTCTTTGAGATTTTGGAAAATAAAAATTAAATGATAATAACAATCCTAATGCGGAGACATTACAGTGCGGCTAAATTATAATAACAATAAAAAGATTTGCAAAATAAAGATCCATTATTGTGATATACAGTATGCCAGTGAGATCTTATGGAGATACATACCCATTATTCATAAAGATGCGAAAAAATATTCGGATACAGTTTAACGATATTTTTTTTAAGTTTGGGAAGGTAAAACTGAAATTATAATAACAATATATGAAAGTTTAAAAGGATTTCTGTCATCTGTCATGTTTAAACTAATGTCAAATTGATAATAACGCTCTATGTGCTATCATCCATCGTAAGGATTTAATCAAAAATATATATATATATATATATATTACAAGTGAAATAATAAATCCATCCATTTTCTAAGTTAAAAATTGGAAAATATAGTCGTCACTAGATGGAATAATACCTTTCCACCCTCCAAATAATAAAATAATGATAATAATTATTGCTTGGAGAGAAAAATTTAATTATTTTTTAAAACGCGTTTTTCGTTTTTACAATTTTTAAGAAATAGCCCGCCCAGATAAATGTACGAACCGCCACTGAGTGCCTCTCACCGTATATACGCGTAGGTTAAGTGCTAGAAAAACAAATTACTTTCACTAGGAACATTGACAAAAAACCGGCACCACAATTCCAAACAAAATTTAAGGTTTAGCTTGTAAATACGTCAGGTGCAATCGGTATGGAAGAAAGTGAATTTCAACACGCGTACATAGTGCAGAAAACACAGACGAAGATATGTAATTAGAGGCATTCCCATGGAATGCCTTTCGAGTTACGATTGGTGAATACAAATGCAGTCTTGTCGGACAGTATTTGTTAGTTGACTCGATCGTGGCTCATCGTGCCGTCACATAGGACAGAACGTGTTTAAAACCGAATGTATTTGCCGACTTGAAATCATATACGGGGATGATCCGAAAAGAATAGAGTCAAATTATATTGTTCCCTTCGTAACGTAATAATCTTAAGCAAGCCGCAATGAACTCAGCCAGTGGCGTCCATATGCTAACGTCAATAACTTCTTTCTAAATAAAAATTGCTTTACTGCCTATAGCCGTATTTTTCTTGAACAATTCCTTTCCGCACAATTTGTATTTAAACGTAAGATACACAGGGTGTTCGAAAATATTGGCGCACAAACACTAACTTTGTTATTATTCGGTTAAATAAGCAAAGATTAAGATGCAACTAAGAAAAATACAATTGAATGAAGCGTCTTTGAGATACTTTCAATTTTTTTAATTAAACAGCCTATATATTCTTCAATATTTCTAAAGACTGTATAATATCTGATTTGAAAGTGCTAATGCACTATTTCCATAAAAATGGTAACAAAAATGTTAGGAGGGATATTAATTCAAGTAAATTTAATCCCGTATCATTATTTGAACTTATAAAATTTTCCAAAGGGATTTTATTAATAAATCAAAACACTTATGTAAACGTTAAAAAAAGAAATAAAATGTACAAATGGAACAGTTACTTTGGAACGGAAGCAGTCAGTATTACTTCCCGGTAAAATCCATGATTAGAACTGTTGGAACAAAACCTTAATGATTACATTTGTTGGAACATACCTTACTTCATACACCGCACAACTTTATTAGGCACAAATAGAGATTGATTCAAACAACACTAAACTTGTAACGATAACTATTAATAACACATCTTTTTTCACAATGAAATTAACATCCTAAAACAACTATGTGATTTACCGTCTATGGTACTAAATTTAAAAGCCAAAAATTTAAAAATTAGCTTCAACAGACGGATTCCCGCTTTGTCCACTTAATAACAAACACGCTTTTACACAGGATATGTTTAGACTGCCGTCATGAACACCTAAGAAGTGAATGTCGAGTTGTGACTGGGTAATAACTTGGACAAGCGCAAATATATTTATTGTGTAAGTTAGTACACATAAGTATTTGTACAAATGTGTGCAGTAACTGTCGTGTTATTACCGCATAAGGCAAGATGACTAAACTAGACTAAAAAGAGATTGTTATTTACTACGATTTCTCCGGGTAATAACGACGCCTCTTTACCCGATTTATATAATATTTTAATAATTTTTATATAAAAAAATCTAAAATATTTAATCAAAACTTGCCCCTTTTTTATGAAGATGCACAAAAATTTTAATTTTATCCGTGAGAAATTAAAATATTGAATTCATTTAGTTTTTTTTAATTTTCTTTCTCAATTTTCTTTTTGTAAGCATGGTCCCCCTATATTCTATAATAAATTTCCTATACAAAATGGTTAGGTGAAATTTACAGGAGAATAAAAATTTCAAGATGAAATATTTTCCATAACAAAATAAATAATTTTCAATCCAATCCCCATTAATATAATAAACTGATTTAAAAATTTAAAAATTCCCCCTTCTTATATAATTTGAAGAATTAAATTTCACAATTAAAATTTTTTATTTCTGTAATCTTAAAGAAAACTGAAATAATAAGGCTTCTTAATCTTTTTATTTTTGTTTTTTTAATAATGATGGCCCCCCCTAATTTCTATAATAAATTCCCTATATAAAATTGTTGTGTAGAACATACGGGAAAATTTGCTTTTCAACAATAGAACAAATAATTTTCAAATCAAACCCAATTAATGCTAATTTTACTGTGAAATTCCAAATTTCCCCCTCTTAACATTAGGGAGGAATGATACCCCTTCCCGACAACTATTAAATTTGACAATCGAAATTTAAGTTTTTTTTTTATTTGATAAGACGTTTTTTTTTCTTCTTTTAAGCACCCCCCCCCCCCTTTATTTTAAATATAATTGCTACGTAGAAAACACAAGAAAATAAAATTATCAATATTTAAAAAAATATATATTGACTTTTCATCAATAAAATAAATCATTTTTAATCCGACCCCAATTTACCTTGAAATTTTAACATTCGCCTCCGTTAAATTTGACAATCGAAATATAATTTTTACATGGGAGATATTAAAAAAATGAATTGATTAATCTTTAATTTTTTTTAATTTTTATAAGCCCCCTTTCTATCGTAAATTTCCTATATAAAATATTTTTTTAGAAAAGCTAGGAGAATAAAATTATAAAAATTAAATTTTGATTGTCAAATTTAGTAGAAGTGATAAGGGGTACCAGTCATTATCAAAATTACTTATTTTATTTTAGAAAATCTGCAAAAACCAATTGATAATAAATAATTTTGGTAATAAGTGGTGTCTCACCACTTCTATTAAATTTGAGACTCGAAATTTTAATTTTTATCTGTTGGGCCTTGATAAAATTTAATAATTTTTTTTAGATAGCTCGTATTATATAGCTCGATATTCGTATTTGCCTCTCCCCTCCTCTAAATAGAAGTTAATAAGTATAGTTTTTACTTGCTAGAAAGTGTTCCAAATTCTTTCGACAACGACTGTACTTCTTGGCACTCGCTAAAGTACTTAAATAAATAAACTTAAAACGACTTAAAAGCCAAATTACATTCTTTCATATGTATATGCGCTTCGTACTGAAGATAATTCGGATTACGACAAGTGAAATTCGCGAAAAAAACTATGACATAAGCCCGTATTATTTTCGAACGTGTCAGAATTGAAACGCATTTCTCGGAAAGATGAATTACCCCACACTATCGTCATCGTGGTAATGCACATACATAAATAAATTCTTTGATACGTTAATGTTAGTATTTGTAAACAGGGTGTGTCTAAAAAATATATTTTTATATATATTTGGATATATACAAATATAACTGTGTGTTCACGTGAATAACAAATTTATTTTTACTAACTACGTGTAGCTAAATCAATATTTATTTGGGTTATTTAATAAAAATACAACGATTGAATATAAAGTTTTAAAAAAATTGTAATACTTTAGTTAGGAAATTAATTTAATAAAATCTAATAGCAAAATAAGTAAAAAAATAATAAAAATTTAGTAACTCAATCATTAATGAAAGATATAGATTATCCTGAATTTAAATAGTTCAAATAAGTACAATATGAGAGAGCCATCTGTAGGGCAATAGATGAACTAACACAGGATATCATAACTATTTCAATTGGAAAAACATTACCTTCAATTAAAGAGCAGATTTCTTCATTACCTACCTTTAACAATAGATGGCTCTGAGGAACAATTCCTCTTGGCGTTTAAGTGCAAGAATGTAGAAATACCCGATCCTCGAATATTATACTTTCATAAAACCAATTTTAATGTATGTACCAGGATTAATCAGGATTTGGACGAAATAAAGGGGTAATGTTGTGCAAAAAAAATACTTTATTTTATAAACAACGAATTCAACCAGCGATACAAAAAAGGAAATTATAAAAAAATAAACAAAATATATAAAAATTTGTGCTACAAGGGAAGAAAGTAATTTTCTCTAAGCTAGCTACAATTTTAAACAGTTGATTTTGGAGAAATTTATATATTTTTTCTCTAGCTTATATGTTATTCGTTTGGTTAAATAGACTTGGCAACATCTATAAGCCGAATTGAGCAAACGATTTCGCAAAGAAAATCGTTAATAAGGTTAAGATCTCGAAACAGGTTTATGACATTTTCCTTATAATAAAGATAATCCATGATTCTAACAGTGACCCCAAAACAATGTTTTTTTTGTTTCTAAATCAATTTACGTGATGATCGATGTGAACTTTGAGCAATACAAATGCAATTTAAAAGTAAAATAGGAAGCTAATCTATTGACAATTGTCTAAAGCTGCCGTCTACACCGAATAGATCGTCGTAATTGGTCGGTTTTCCTGGCCTCTTGGATTCGTCCGCTTTGACAGATTCCTGGGCCTTGAACCACGGTTTATAGTCCCGGAGTTTTTGTCTCCACTCGTCTAGATGTAAGAAAATGGTGGGCATTTGAAAATTTCATTATTTCAGAAGGAGGGTTTGCCTCCAAAGAAGGGGCCTTGTACATTATAAGATTTGTATTGGAAATCCTCTTATGATAATGACCTTCTTATAAAGTTTAATCGGAGAAGAAAGTTTGTGGTCAAAATTTTCAAAGGAGAAACTTGATATTCACGTAAAATAATATCTCCAGTGCAAAAAAAAGATTTATATCCAAAACCATGATTATAACACTGAAAACATCACGGATATGTTTGCTTTTGAACAAAGCTTTCCCCCATTCGATTTTCGAATTGGTCTTAATTGAAGATCTGGTGAAAGTGATGATAAGGTTTGAAGACCGACCCCGTAAATCTTCCAAAAACTAACTCACCATGGAAATCCTCTATCTTCCCGGCTGTTCCCTCGTATTCCTCCGGAAGCATCTCCTTTGGAACCCACTTATGCAAGCTCTCCATATCGGAATGAACGTGAATCCTATTCCTGATTTTCTCCTTGAGGAACGGCTTGACCCATTCGATTATGGTGTAGACGATAGGGGAAATATTCACTATATGGACCTCTTTCAATTTGACGGGATACGCTTCCTAAATTCCACGGGGGAAAATTGATAAAATTCCTTTCGGGTAAAATTGGACGATTTACCTGGACGATGAATAGGAACTTCTTGACCATTCCCGGGGTAAATTTAGCGAAATGCGACGGTGTCACTATACTAGCGTCCAAGATGTATACGTCCCCAGCTACGCCTGTTTCTTCAGCCGCTAGTCTGATGTCACCGATCATGAAGGCCAACTTCATCCCGTCGTAAGGGTTCACGTTGTTCAAGGATTTGTCCAATTTGCCTCTGAGGACAACGACACGTTTTGCGTCGGGTGTTAGACCCGGTAACGGAGGAATTGTCCTAAAATAATATTTAAAGAAAAACATAAAATCAGGTTGGTAAGGGAATGGGTGTGGACTTACACGGAATCCATTATTTCCACCAACTCCGGTCTATCGATGTCCCGGTTGTTAAATATTTCCGGACAAGCGGTCCTCATCGTGAAATACATATCTAGTTTCTTCTTGCATTTCTCCAAGGAGAATTTGCAACCCCTAAGGAAGGTTAGCATCCGTGGCTCATCTATGAACATGATGTTTCAATTATGGGAAAAAGTTATCGAATCATTTTTCAACTTTAAATAAAAACGAATTCGTTGTATGCTGAACTAACAAACTCGCCTCTATATTACATAAATCGAAGGTTTATTATACAAAATTTCACACACCAATGTCCTAGATAAATTCGGAATTACTGAATCGATCGTTGAATGTCTTTTAGAATCTATATTACAGAACCTATAAACCGGATACCACCGACTCGATTTAATCGCACCTTTTGCGCACGCCTCGTGTATGCGTTTTAGTTATTAATAAAAGCTCCAAGATGCCTCCAAACTTAAACCGGTAGCTACAGTTTGGTTTCGATATTTTCCGAAATCAGATTTTTGGATAAGGCCGTCAAAAATTGGGACATCACATACGGATAATTTCGAAAAGCAAAACTGGCTTTTGCGATAGCAACATGGAATTTTAGGCGGTAAATTTGAAAAAAACCAAACGACATTTTTGGAAAACGCAATCAAAAATTGAGCTATATATCTTAGAATTAAAAAAAAACTGCTTAATTGAGCTCAGTAATAATAATGCACAATATAATTACGCATCCACTGTAAAATCCAAAACAGCATCTTAAAATAATTAATTGCGTGCGACTTTTGGAGTACCTCAAGGATCAATGTTGCTTCTAATGGTGTAACTAATTTTTTTAAGGCTGCTTGGAAGTGTCCCAAAGAAATAGTGACCATGAATGATTATCGTTTCTGATTTATCCTATTTTAAAAGCTATAAAGTATTTTTAATCATACATTTGGTTTACATTGGCCAAGTGACAAATTTCTATAATGAATATTAATCGTGTATTTTCTTACACAAAATATAAGATCATTTTTCAATTTCTAGTTTCAAATATCTACACATTATTAACACATCTCGATATGTTACCCCAACCTTGTCTCTCTTACGACGACTACCGTAGTTATTTCATTTATTATTACTACCTAATGTCATCGCGAATCAATATGGAATATCAAGTCATAAGTACTTTCATTTCAAGAACAAATCGATCGTCCCAACATCTGTTGGGTTTTTTAGTACAGCGTATAAAATATTCATAGCATGGAAGACAAATACAGAATTATTTGGTTAGTAAGTTTAATCTTTACGTAACAGAAATCCATTTTTATACTGTTTTAATCCCAATAGCTTTAGATAATTACCCTAATTTGCTGTAACTCTGATATGAAACTATGAAGACTGAGATACGACCGATTTGCGTTTGGCAGATAATACAAATTTAGCAATTTTAACAATCGAATCCCTGGATTCAGAGACCCAAAGTTACCGTACGTTAAAAAAACACTTCTGAATCGTTCTTAGATCATCTGCCAATCACAAACACCTCGGTCCAAATGATTTAGGGCGATTCTGACACGCACCCCAAGTATCTGGAAGATGGGGTTGCTTGACCAACCATTCCTTGATCGCTTGGATATCCGAATCTCTCGTGTTGATGTCTTCGTTCAACTCCTTCCTGACGAAGAGCTGCATCTCTTCATTCGGCTGGACTAGGGTCATGTTTGGAGATCTTCTGGAAAATGGGAAAATCGTAGATAATATCTAAAGCACAGGGTATTTATGAATTGATAATTGGTTTATTGGCAGTAGGAAAATATGGATTGTAAATCAAAAGAAAGGCCATCGTTAAAGATTTTGATAGAATTGATTTCTAGGGAAATTTTTATGGTATCAAAGACAAGTGAATTAAAAGAAGATGTGAAAGGCCAAGGATATTTCTAACGCATTCGGTATCATGAGTGGATCAGACAAGCACTGGAAAACAAAACTGTTAATAAGGCAGAAAAATGGGAGCATGGATCATAAAACAATATGAAAATTTTTTTCAAAATTAAAATGTTTAAGAGCAAGAAGTTTTAACAGGAAGGTTATGGACATTGGTACAATCAAGTAAATATAAAATGGTAATTGGACTACCGCAGAAAGGTGAACGGATATAAGATCAAATGGATGAAAATCAGATCAAAATTGGATTGAATGGATTGAAGCAACGACCGAAGAAGATCTAGGACAAGTACGAGTGTTGGGACGGAAGGAAGACAGATCGAAAATCAGGTAAATCAATTAAACCAAAGAAAAAACATCTAGGACAGGCAGGAATTTTAAAATCAGATTTCCATTGAAGCAATAAACGAAGTTACTAGAAGATTCAAGAATGGATCGAAGCAATGATAGCAGATCTGAGCGGATTTTACAAGGTTTTACCTTCGCAAGCTACTGAAGATGGCAATTTATTTTGCCGAAATATATTTTCATATTTATTGAAGTGCTAAAATGACATATTTTGATTTAAGAATATGGAGGTGATGACCATCAAAGTCGTGGAATATCTATCGATTAAATCTGAAGACTATCCATAACAATTGCGATGAGATGTTGACCGAAAAAAGCAAGGAACATTACGAATTCTACTTTTGGTATATTCACGAAATAATGTGTGATTTCACATAACTTTTGGCTCATAGTTTACCTTATACCAACTTCATAAAAATATTTTTTTAATTACAAAACCACTATCTAATATTCCTTTTGTATTACCCATTTATTAATTGCTTAGAAAACGATTAATAAAAAAACCACGCGACCATAAAAAAGAAATTCTTTTACTACCAACTATACCAATTAAGATTTTGTGTGCAGAAAGCGCTTCAAAAAGCAATTTTCGACAAATTTGCCACGTTCGGAGATTCATATACCTACCATAACAAACGGTAAACTACGCTCCAAGCAAAATATTGAATAATATACGTGCATACACAAGATTATATCCTATGTATACCTATATTACAATTAGGTAAGGTGTCGCAATGTATTTCACTTTCTATTTTGAAATGGAAAGTAACTAGACAGTTCAACCGGATGACGCGTAGTTATTAGGTGGAATAGCAAAGAATAATTTCCGAAATGTATCGTCGTGTTAAAAATAAAGATTATTCCGCAAATATCTACTTCCTCTGTTGGTTTTTCTAATGTGTTTCGAAGAATGTTAAAATATTGAAATACCATATTCATATTTCCTCTCGGAAATTCTCGATTTCTAACTCAATTATGTCTCAATCATGCACTCAACCATTTACGAATGTCAAAAAGAATCCATCTTACACTACTGAAAATTTATAACGGCCTTTGTTACTTACGGTAAAATATGTGCTAGCCAGGAACATGTTGTTATGAATACGTAGCTTCTATGGTGGTCTCAAATAATGTATGTACATTATTTCTCTTCTAAATTGTTGTTACAGTGAGGTAAAATAACACACACGAGTGGTTTTTGTAACGACCGTATTGTAACTGATGTCTCTTGTAACAACTGTACCTTTTATTCTCATTGAAGGAAATAGGTATTACCACAATTGAACATGCGCGATCGCGCCAAATTCAAAATTCAAATTAGAAACTGCACACAAGCCGCCAGACTTGAAATGCAATGGACGTTTCAATAATTTGATAATAACAAATATATTGATACATTGTTGAAGAGCAAAGCAAATGAATGAAATATATGATATATTATAATTAATTTATCAATTGTCAAATAATTGTCACTCGGAAGTTACTTGTGTCGACTTGACATTTATATTATTTAAAATTCATTAGAAATTACCATTTTGAAACATTGCAATACATAATTTTATTTTTCAACAATTCTGTTTTGATATAGGAACAAGTTTATCTTGCTTAATTTTTTTTTTCACCTTGCCGGTTTAGAATTTAACATTGAAGCAATTTAGGTACAAAATTGCAATTAAAATTATAGTTGCTTCTTTTTTTATAAACAATTACGAGAAAGAAAGATCCAATTCAGTCGAATATAAAGTGAAAATGTTTCATCTCTCAACAAATATAGTAATTATTTTAATTAAAACCAATGCGTTTTAAATAGAAAATCATTATTTCACTACCCATACGTAAATTGTTTATTATCTGCTAAGGAATAAATAATTCTTCTCTGTTTTACGGGGAGCGTTAAAATAAAGATTGTTTTTCTATAGATATAAACTTATAATATCTTATCTGGCTCAAAATTTATTTAAGGTAAACCCCCCAAAATCTATAGTATATATAATCTTTTTTTTTATTTAATATTATTTAGTTTAAATGTAATATTACGTTTGGAAATATATTTTCCTAATCTGAACAATAATTTTCACAAGCTTTTCCACACCAAAAGAAACAAATTTTAGTTTTCTTTTTTAGATTTTTTATCCCCCCACTTTCGCTAAATAATAGTACGCCACTGTCTTTCAATCTACATCAATTAACACAACTACGTCCACTCGTAATATATTTGGGAGATAAATCCAAATGTAGAAACTCATTTCCGCGCGTTAAAACAATTTTTACCAGTTTTGATCCCATTTTGACGGCACGCCACTGTTTCTCCGCATTTTCTTCAAGCGAAAATTTTATATTTCACACCTGCTGAAGAAAATATCCCATTAGAGATTGATGTAGAATACAGGATAAAACCCGTTCTTACTACAAAAAGTATTTTTCATTTATTTACGTCAATTTTTTGCTTATTTTTTTTTCTTTGTGAGTGACAAAAACCAAAAAAAAATGGATAAAATACGTTGATAAGCTTATAAATTAGCGAATGTATAATGTGTTGTCGAATATATCAAATACATGATTTTCAGCAATAAATAAATTTTATATCCATTTTTAATCCCTATAGAACAGTACGCCAATGCATTTTCCTCCTTGATGTACCTTATTTATTATCTCACCCACCACACGCTTAGTCGGTCGTAGTGAAAAGTAATTTTCACTAAATATTATAAAAGAAATCGAAAGTTGCTCAAGTCTTGTAAATTTTTATGTCAAGTTCGCCTTCATTCCACAATTTATGAAAACGCACAAGTTTTATTATCTGACCGTGCATTCATTGTTAGAGATAATTAATTCAAGTCAAGACCATCATCATGGGAAAACGAATCTTTATAAACTTCTTAACAAACCAGTTTAGTTCCAATAATATACAGATCGTCGTCTTTTTAATAACCTTGGAGCCGGGCAATGTCGATTTTCAATACTTATATTAAAAGAAAGGCCAGCAAAAAACAGGTAGTGAAACTGATGTCTGACCACCAGACCACTATTTTTCCACGTTAATAGCACCAAGGTTAAAATTACAGTTCAAATTACAATATATATTTGCTCTTATATTCTGCGTATATAGGTTCAGCTTGGAACAGTATATTTATATATATTTTACAGATCAAATAAAAAATCAAGGTAAAATGTAATTGAGAACAATTTAAAAATGCAGGTGACGTTTTGACTTACCTATGCAAAAATGGTGAATGTTCATGCAATTTCCCACCAAAAGTATATGTGTTTGGATGCTGCAATGGCAATAAATCTTTCTCAATAATCAATTTATACAGGGCGACCCATTAATGTGGCAAAGCTCGATATATCCGATATCAAAAAAGTTATTTATGAAAATTGTAGACAGTCTCAAATTTAACATTTTAAAATTATATCCATATATACAGGATAATAAAAATAATTTCTAAAAATCTCACTTTTATAAAAATTCTTTACAATATCTTAAAAATTAATCACTTTAGATACAGAGAATGCTTAATAAAAATAAAAGCAACTAATCTATTCTTGCTTTTTACGACATAAAATACAGGTTGATCCATTTAAAATTATCGAGAAATGAATGTATTTGAGTTTCGACCCGCCCCCTATTCAGTTTCGACAATTTTGAAAAAAATATCACTCCACAAAAGTGGACCAATCTTAAAAATATATGTTTGTAAATGAAAAATGAAATGTTATATGATAAGGGATGATATATCAAGGTTCACCACACTAATGTGTCGCCCTGTATACGAGGTAAATGAGAAAAAAGCAAATTTATGCATTATGTCGGTAAGACAATTATTTTTTTTAGGAAGTATCTTCCAGTAAATTAATAATTTTAAATATAGACGGGATGAAAGTATCTGGACATGGTCGAAAACATTTACAGATATTATTTAAGGAAATTTGGTCGAAATAAACCGATTTTTACCAATCCCGATACTTTTTTAACGGTACGCCACTGTTTTCTCTCACCTACCTTAATTAACCCAATCGCACGCAATCGATACACATTGCAGAAACAAAATCCTAATGTAGAAATTAATTTTTCCCCTTTAAAAAGAATTTTACCATTTTAGCGGTACGCCACTGCCACCACAGTTTCTTATACGGAAAAATAAATTTCCCGTTGGGAACGTGGTGATGAGATAAATACGTTGAGCCTATTGCAGATTGCTTTAAGAAGGAATTCATTTTAATGTTTCTAAAAAAACTATTTTCGCAAATTTCGACCCCCTTTTAACGGTACGCCACTGTCGTGCGTAGTTTCTTACGTTGTTGGGACTGTGACGAATGAAATAGGTGCATGGAAACTGTTAAAAGATCGCTTGTGAATCCAGTGATAACTATGCCTGCAAAGTTTCACGCGATTCTGCTGTCCACAAGTGTCGCAAAAATTTTTAAGTTGAGCGACAATATAGGAAATTTGAAGTGCGATCGAGGAATTTTGGAGGAGCGTAGAGACCGAACCAGAGGGTGTGCACAGTTGAAATTTTCAGCGTGTGCTGAGTATATATGGCTAACTCTGCCTGCAAAGTTTCACGCGATTCTGCTGTCCACAAGTGTCGCAAAAATTTTTAAGTTGAGCGACAATATGAAGAATCATCTTTCCAGGCTAGAAGAAATTTCGACCCCATCTTATCGGCACGCCACTGCACCCACAAAAACTCTGCTTAAGGAAAATTAATTTTTCATATTGTGCCAACAAGCATCGATTTTGATCCCGCAAGAAACTATTATATTATATTTTTGCGGGATTAAACTCGAGGCTTCTTGGAACAATATGAAAAATTAATTTTCCTTAAGAATTAAGAAGAGTTTTTGTTTAATTTATATGTTATTAATTAATGTTGTGTTGTGTCAAAGTCCTTCTTTAATTATTGTTTTTGGAAATAACTACGATATCATTTTTATTTATTTCTAGAACCACCTGCCACTGATTTTAAGCAAAACTAGACGCTATTAGGTACTAAATCAAATGTTCGTAACTGTATACATCGATTATCGAATATATTTAATGATTCCCTGGTATTTATGGCATAAATGTGTTAAATGAACTAAATTTACAAAGGATTAAATCTTATTACGGACAAAAGTAACCATACTTAACAACTACAATGATTTCTTTCGATATAGCACTTTTGTTTTTGTAATATATCAAATAGAGATGAATAAGTTCTGTGTGGAAACATTTTAAAGAGAATATTCTTTAGATATAGCTAGAATTTTACATGATCAAATTACTACAATGCAAATACTAAGGCTAAACACGTTTTCCAAATCGAATTTAACCTTTTTAAGAACTCTAATCACAGAGGATAAACAAATAATATTCACTTACATTTAAATATTAGTAAATTACCAGGAAATTATAACACAGCACACAGTAAAGCTACCCAGAAACACTTTCCCCGATACGAATAGGACCGCTTAAGTCAACTAATACGACCAGACGTCCAATTCGAACTCCGCAACTGAAACAAACCAACTTCTGAGACTAGACTGAGTCAGAGGTGCGCAGAACCTGTTTTATAGAAGCATTTACGCATTGCTTAACGCATCCGAGTCCATCCAATGACAATAGATATTCATATTTGTGATCGTATGTAAGGAATAATCTCGCCCGGAGAATGCAAGACGTGAAACCTACTTTTAATAAAATGTATTTCTTTTGGCATTTCTCGCTTTCTAAAAGCGACGCTAACGTGGTCGGACAGTTGGTGTGTCTTCCGCACTGGTCTGTGTGCATAAGCGATTTCGTCGGTGAATACGGGTTTTCTGGGACGGAATGATGAGTCACTGAGGAAGTATTGAATCGCATTATATCCGGTATTTCTGCAATATGTATCGAAAAAATAATATTTGCTCTTACGATGTACGAGGGATGCTTTTTATATTTCGGGAATAGAAAGCAGAAACTAAAATTAATCATAGTAGCTTGAGTAGCATAGAGTTTGTGCGTAATATTGTTGTAGAAGGCATAAACTTTACTGGAAAAGATATCCCAGTCCCAATATAGTACCTAGCCCGATCTGTTAATCAATGCACCAACGCACTAATTAATTATTCAAAATCGACTGCCTGTAGAAATGATCCAAACGCCTTGGTTCTTTTCTACATTAATAGGCAGATGACAATTCTTTGTGACAGCTATTGTATCAAAATTAAGATTATCTGTGAAAAACGCGTTTTTGTGTGTACGAATATGAATAACACCAGAACAAAAACAAGTTGAAAGTCCGGTTAGTTTTCACACATACAGGCGTAACTCTTTGACCAAATTCAATTTAAAATTTAAACGTAAATAAAACACTTGAAACAGTATAAATCTTCACTATATTAAAAATAAAAGTAACAATTGTTTCGCCAAAACAT
>JARFOC010038999.1:0-24798 GCA_031763485.1 Osmoderma eremita | reverse complement strand
GTTACCAATTTCAGGAAACCGCGTTTAATAAATGTACAATTTTCAGGTATGGGCGATTTATGAAACGCAAACCGGATCTATGGTTACAGTTGGTTGATTTTTTAAACATACTATAGGTGATCTATTATTTAAAAAACTGGAAGGTGAGATATTATAAGTTACAATACACCATCTCAAATATAAACCAAAAAAATTCACTATACTTCTTGTTCTATTCTCAGGACATCATCCGGTATAATGCGGCAGTATCACTTGCGCCTAATTTGACGCTAAATGCAGATGTAGCCGCAACTTAAAGCGCTAATTTTATGACGGCGTGAGTAATGACACTAGGCGCCAGGCAATAGCTTCGCTAGCGGTCTTCTATCACACATCAAAGGCACAGAATGCATTATTTATCGCATACTTGTAATTGCAGTTAACGAGTATTAATTTCTGCTTTGTGCGCACGATGGAGGCTCATCAGGTGTGCTGTTTTAGCGTAAATACGGTAACGTATCAAATAAATTGGGCAAATAACGAGTTTTCGAATAATAGTAGTAAAGATAGCAAGGACTGTGGGGCAGCACAATAAACACACTGTTCGGATTACTCCTCCAGTTGTGCGGAAGGAGTAATCCGAACAGTGTGTTTATTTCGAATAATATTTTATACTAATGCTTAACCTAAAATGTTTACTTTAGATTTGAACATAAAGTTGCACGCATATTATAACCATCGCAGCTGCTTCAGCATCAATTTCGTAATTATTGCGCCTCAGAACCATATATATAATACTCCTATATTGGGGGTTTCGTCTAGAAAATTCGGAAATGAAAACGAGACAGAACATATCGAACATCTCAGTTGGCACCAATCGCTTCTACGCATGGGCCAATGTATAGCAGTTTTGCTATTGGGAGAGACAAAAAATTAAAATGTTTTATATCCATGTCTATTACCACATTGCAATATCAACCAACCATTATTCAAGAACTTCTGGACCCTCGCAGAATCGTTTCGTGCTAACTGAGATAGAATATAGGAGTAGTCCGTAGAATACAGCATCGCTTATTTCACCTTCTTGGCGAAAACTAGTTCCGTAAGATTTTGACACGACCCGCAATATAGCAGTATTATATATATGCTTAGAACTAGGATGTGCTATTCCACGTAAGTATAGCCCGTCATGATGTTCGATGGATGTCCGGTTACTAAGGTACGTTTACGACACACTGCCTATGTGGCACAGTGGTCCAGGACGATTTTTACTATTTATGAACAAGTAGCTACAAGTTCAACTTTAGCGTACATAATCCCTATAGTATATGTAAGTCTCCCTATAAATTTCGGCTGCTACTTTTTGCTACTTCCTGCGAAAATAGAAATTAAATAAATGAATTTGATACTTTGTTAATCAATATCAAACTAAGATTGAGTGTGAAAGATATATGAAATAATACAATTAAAGTTTAAATAATAAAACAGGTATCGAAGAAACATATCTTTTTTAATTTTTTTGAATTAATGCCTTATATTTTCGCTCATGATTACCGCCTGATTTTCGGCTCAATGCTTTTTTTCTTTTATATGGATGAAATCTAAGTTAAAAAATACCCCTTACCACCTTATTGAGTAAAGAACTCTGAATACGCATTTCGGCAACCAAGTTGCCATCCTCAGCAGAAAACCACAAAGGAAAAAATATAATGTAAAGCGT
Source organism: Osmoderma eremita (assembly GCA_031763485.1). Taxonomy (NCBI): domain Eukaryota; kingdom Metazoa; phylum Arthropoda; class Insecta; order Coleoptera; family Scarabaeidae; genus Osmoderma; species Osmoderma eremita. The sequence goes on along the minus strand of JARFOC010038999.1, from coordinate 23,099 downwards.
AGCACTCCGAGAACAATCCTGTTCTTAGAACGCCACTATCAAACATTATACCTATACCTAACCTACATCAATATGGATGAAATCCTTTATAGTTGATTACATTTTCCTGAAAAAATCGTATCAAAATTCCTATTGTACAAGAAGTTACAGTTTTTGGTCACGAACGTGCTATTCTGGATCCCTGTGCGTCGTTCCGATCAGCCTGAACTTGCACGCATTTGAGATGTGAATATATACTGCATACGTGGCTATTGTCATTGCCTTAGGTTCAGTACAACGAGTGCAGTGATAGCCGCACAATGTCAGTTTCGATCGAAACATCCTCCAAGTTTGAAGTGCGAGCGGTCATTCGTTTTGTGCATGTAAATAATGAAACACCGACCGAAATTCATAAAAAAAGATACGGAAGACTTACGGAGAAGGCGTTATGAGTCGAAAACAACTTAGTGTACGGTGTAAACAGTTCAAATATGGACCCACAACTCTGAACGATGATCCCAGAAGTTGCGAAAAAAGAAACCATCAACAACGAAAACGAATGAGAATCAATTAAAAGTCGATACGCTGGTACGAGAAGATCGTCGGTTGAAAATACCGGAAATTGCTCTACTGACCTTCATTCCTAAAACCCCACTTAGCGAAATCGTATTTGAATTGGGCTATCGAAAAGTGTCCGGGTGATGAGTACCAAAACTTGATCGACCAACACAAAATGCAACGAATGGCGACAGCGTTGGAGCTTTTAACGTGCTACCGTCAGGAAAACGAATTTCTAGAGTCCATAGTTACAGGAGACGAAACGTGGCTACACCACCATATCATCGAATAAAAAAAAAGACTAGATGATGAGGAAGCATCCGAGCTTTTACCACCGAAAGCGACAATTAACAGATCGCTGTTAATTATTTATTGTCAAATTCACGAAAAACTACACACAGCCATTCGGCAGAAGAGAAGAGGAAGGTTGACGAAAGGAATCAGGTTGTTGCATGACAATGCAAGACCGCATCAGACGAAGGCCTGGCTTCAGAAACAATATTGAGAAGTTATTGTCCATCCGCCCCATAGTTCAGACCTGCCTCACTCTAATTTTAATTTGCTCATATCTCGGGTAAAATCTTTGAAGCAGATAAAGAAGTTCAAGAAGAAGTGCGGCAGTACTTTACAAATTTGGATCGCACCATTTACGAAGAGGGTTTACAGAATTGTACCTCGCTAATATAAGTGCCTTAACATTGGCGGCGATTATGTTGATAGCTAACAGTTTAGGCTTTTACTTAATTACTTAATGCATGTTTTATTTCTATGAATAAAGTAGTCTGTCTGTAATTCACAAATGTACCTTAGTAACCGGACATCCCTCTTATAGTGATATTTTTTTCGTGATAGCAAACGCGTTAATATTCGTTGACTTCAAAGCAGGTGAAGCCTTAAGCATAAGGAGTACAATTTATAACCCAAACAAATTTAAATTTCCAGTGGGGCATATAAACACAGTTATTCGTAAGTATATATTTTTTTTTAGAGAATTTACATATTTACTACATTTTCACTTATTTTATGGCCAACAATAATATAAGTGAAAATCGAAAGGGTAGGTATGAAATATTCATGTAAGCATATCCAGAGGTAAAAAAGGATCAAACAAATGCGAACGTGATCCTACGAATACTAAATAGAAAGTAACATTTATAGAGAAGTACGCACATCTCCTTCGGTTTAAAATTTAAAGTGTGCAGCATATCGGAACAGAATATCTACTGCAATTTTAGTACAGCCAAAATCGTAACCTTAAACCAACTTCCTCTCCATTAAATCCTTAAATTGTTCGCGGTAATATGTGAAAATTGCAGCTCCTAAAACGTCTTTCCGACCAGTGAGACTGAAAGGAAATGAAATGGATATACCGACTCCGTATATTTCGGAGTAAAGTGAATAGTAGCGACCATTTATCGGTCTGGATTTTCAAAGCACGTTCCATCACATTGAGGAAAGCAGTTACTTTTCTTGGCGAGATGTTAAGTAATTGTCTCAATTTCTTCTTGAAAACTCTAAAAGTACGTTTAACAGTATAAGTAAAGCAACACAAGAAAAAGATAAATTGAATTACGATAAAAAGATATCATGCAGCAAATTCAACAAACTAAAACGATATACTGTTTTAATTATAGATGAGCATAACAATTTAATGTTAGTGAATACTTTTCATTGTGTAGAAAGTAATATTACCTTACATTACATCATGTGTATTTACATTAGATATTGATGAATACATAGCTACATATGTACAGAGAGCTTCTGAAAGTCAACGACAAACTTTTAGGGACTTTTTCTTCCAAAACTGCCTTACTTTGGAAATAAATAGTATTAAAGTTTTTCGTTTAATCCTCTTTACATCTGAGGTATCTTCTTACAATCTTCTGAGGTAATCAGAGAGGCCTAAATACAAGATTTTTATAAAGAAGACAAACTGTCAAAAAGAATATTTTTTTTGTATAGATGTCACCTAACAGAGAAGCGCCAATTCCTAATCTGTCGACAAAGTTTCTGCAAGCACTCGACAAAGTTTGGGGTGCAGCAGCTAGGCGTAACTCCAACCCCATTATTTCCAAATAGTACTATAGTTTACTTTAAACTAAGAGTAGCTAATAAAAAAGTCACATTTACAGTGCAAACGTTACCATACAAATTACTAGATCATTCTAGCGGTAAATTTGAAATATTTGTAAAGCCTGTAAGTATAATGTTTTGTTATCTGTGTTAGAGACAAAGGCAAACGAAAATGATTCTAGTTTAATGTTCATGAACTCACTTGTTGGTTAAAATGATTGATTTATTTTGATAAATATACAACCACGACTCATATATAAATACAAATTACAGGTAATAAGTTTTATTCTTTGAAGGCGAATGATTCAGAAATTTAATAGCAAATACTAAACTGTAAGATTGCTGTAAATAAGACTAAGAATCTTATTTCATTACCTCAATATTTCGCAGTGGCATAACATAATCCTTTACATAATCTTCACATAGCTACATAACACATAACAATAGGCAACTCACTGACTCTTTATTCTCTCCTCTAAGTCTGATCTAGTAGACTATCACTGTCACTATGAGCACGAACAAAAATAATAAATGGTTCAACCAGATCATCTAGAATTCCATCAAATGTGCACATTCTTGTTTCTTCTTGACTCATATGCTCAACACAAGTCTTCCAATCAACAACTTGAATATTTGCAAATAGCTTGTAATAAAAGTTCTTTCACTTGTCTCAATTTAAATGTATTGTTCTTGGATGCAACTTCATTTGCTTATTTTTGCCCATATCAATTGAACTGAATTAAGTTCACAATGATCAGGTGAGAATCTTGAAACGATTTTATTGTTATGTTTTGCCATTTGTTGAATCACATACATATTGTACTGTTCTTTATTAATTTTGATTGAATTCAGAAGTTCAGATCGAACCATATCGTCCCTGAATTCAATCTACTTAACTCGCAGCCAATCCATGCATATTTGTTTTTCTTGGATGATGTTGGAATTTTCTCTAGTTTACGACTATGATACAGTGATGACACTGCATGACTGCACTGTCCATGACTATAGCAGTATTGCCAGGTAATTTTCGTAACAAATTGTCAAACCATTTTTCAAAAACGGCCGCATTCATCTCCTCATGATAATTTCCAGTTTTCTTACTTTCGAAAGGCAACAATCCTCCATCAACAAAGTCATGTTCAGATCCAACATGTACAACAATAAACCTCCTCCCCTTTCCACACGGGTTTCTTAATCAGGTAGACACCCCATCAATGAATGTCTGACGTCGGTTATCTACACCATTGTATATCCAGACTTTTTCTTTTGTATAACCTTCATTCACCCATGTTTCATCGACAAAATAAATTGGTCGACCTTCCCTTCTAAGTTCCTTAATTGAGGTTAAATATTTTAGTTTCCATCTAAGGGTGTGGTCTCGTTCTATAAGAATACTTTTACGGTTCCTTTTTATGTACTTGAAGTCAGTTTGCTTCATGAATTTGTGCAGTGAATAACGGCACATTTCTGGTAAATCAGGACGTTTCTTGATTTTAATCAAAATTTTATTCAAAGTAGGCAATTCGATCTTGAAGAGAAGAATATGCACAATTTTCCGCATGGACTGTTTAACTGATTCATCATATGTGCCAACAATACTAGGTCGTCCTCCGCTGTGTTTTGATGGAGTAACTGCGCCAGTTTCATCATACTCCTTTACAGTCCGGTTCACTGTTGATTTTGCAACTCCTAACAGAAAATTATAAAATCGGTTGGCTATTCAAACTGTCAATATGTACCTATGGTGTTGCTAATTTTCGAAATGATAGCAGATTTACTTCAACAGTTCGCAGCTGTTTTTCAGCTACCGATAAATGTCCCAAATCTAACCGTTTGCGTTGTTTTGGAGGCGAATATAATAGTGAACTTGTCGGTTCATTATCCACATACACACACATACGCACTAATGACTATTTTATTCTTAAAAGAACAAGTTTGTTTACGTTTGACAAAGCAATAGAACAAGTAAAACGCAACAGCAAAGACGAAAATTGTCAACCGTTTGACATCAATATGTCAAATTTATTGTAATTATTAGCATTTTGTCTGTGTTAACCAGTCTGCGAAAGAGCCAATTGCAGATGCAGGTTTTACCGTGGAAAATTTAAAACGCTACTCCTACTTTAAAAACAGACTACAATTTCTATGAAATATAATGACTATAGGTTGATTTCTCTTAATGCATAATCCATGTTATATCCTTAATTTGAGTGAACAATCTATTACGATATCATCCATAAAGGTATTCCCTTGCCTGGCACTTAGTTCTTCATATGAAATTAAATAATTTTTGCTATTTTGTACACTTACGTATCATTTTACAAAGATGAACATCGAACAACATGTGGTGAACTCAAACCAAAGGTGAGTATCTTTAGTGGTCTCGCAAATTGAAACTGATTCGTTTAGGATGTGCTTAGCAAACATATTACACGGTATCGTACGGGATCCTATTACATTTTCAAACATGTCTGTGTGCGTTTGCATAATGCCTTGTGAAGTGTATAAACACTAACCGGGCGTATATGTGTGTACATTCACGAGTTGTTATACCACTGGCAATGTACTCCCCACCCGAATCGTCAATTATTCACAATGGTCATTAGAACGACTCCACAGAGCTGTATTATATATGTACATAACGAAAATGTGAGTGCAAGCTTTGTTATGTAAAGCCCGGATCGTTTTTGTCAGGAGTAATTTTTCTTTTGTTTGTCTTTGCTTTGCAGACAAGTATAACGAAAACAAAAAATATATAATTGATGTGTTTTTGTTACAACGGTATTCATTACTTATAACAAATGTATGTGTAAATAGTGGTTATACTATTTATGACTGACTATCAGGTTATTTTCAATCACGTAAGTCTGAGTGTAGAACAATTTGACTCTAGGACAAACAGTAAGACAGATATGTAAAACAAACTATAGGATATTCTAAATCACCTATCATCTGCATTGTTTGTGCTATGCAAATCATTTGACAAGATTAATTTTAACGTTACATAGACAATACTTGAAGTAAACAAATTTACCGATAATAATAATATGTAAGTCCAATAAACAGCATACAGAAATGTCTCAAATAGAGTATCTTTTTTATTATTAAACATAGAGATGTGTTTTAATCACTAAGGTTGTGCTGGTTTTAGTACCGATTCAGATTCTGTTGAGAATTTTTTTAAATTAGAAACAGTTTAGAAATTATTTGAAAAAGAACTGAAAACTGCCATTTTCATTAAAGTAAAATACTTTCGAAATTACAGAAGATATGGGAAAAATGTCTCATTTCAAAGTTAGTTGATTTAATTAGGGACACACATAACCGATATCAGAATAAAAATCAAGATGGCGGTTTGGAATATATCGGTAGCAACTTTATTAATTTATATGGACATCATATTCGATCTTGACACAGTTAGTAAACCATCTGTAAATGACAACTCTCCAAATAAGATCCGTTGCTCTTATGTCTCAACAATGTGAAGTTTATAGGGGTGAATCTTGTGTTTATATATTTTACACTTAGATACACGTATAAAACAAACTGTTTATAAATCGTCTCAACCTCCGTGTGGAATATAATAGCAACTTCTACCTCTTACCATCCGTAGTTGCTGTCATTAGCGCTCTCTTCACTTCCGATTCCTGTGTTGCAACTTATTTGCATATGTCGACCTCGGCAAAGTACCTATCTATCTCTCTATTAGCCTCAACTGCTGTTAATCGTTATCGTCGTAGTTTTAAAATATTTTGAGTTAAATTCCACGTCAATTTGTTTATATATAGTTGTAGAAATCGTCTTTTTCAGAACGCTTCTTCTTCGAGCGTACAGAGGGTAATATGGATATTTTCTAGATTTTTAGAAATTTTGTAACCTATACATTTAATTACAGTTTTCACTGCATTAATGGAGCCTGTAGGGAGAAAACGGCGTAAGCGAGAAAATTTTAAGATGAAGGAGAAGGGTATGGTTGCAAATGTTTTAAATTATTTTAATAAAACTATGAATGTGAGTGCTGCCGTTCAAGAAGGAAGTAAAACATTGGGTTCCTAAGAGGGTACAATATATAATATAAAACAGGAGCAAGAAACTAGTTCATTATCAAGCCCAAAAGAACCAAGAATAGGAAAGGCATACAACTAAATGACCAATTACAAACATTTGATGAGAACACGCAAGCACCTATTCAACGTAAAGCGCATAGCTTTTTTTTATACAGAATATGCCACCTACATTAAATGCAATTCTTGCTGCTGTCGATGCTCATGATGATCTCAGTAACTTCAGTCGAGCAAATTTACATAGATTGTTACACGATATGGGTTTCGAATTTAAAAAAGTAGAAGGTGAAACTATACTCATCGAACGAGACGACATTATTCGGTGGAGCCACAAATACTTACGAGAGATCAAGAAAATTAGAGAAGAAGGTACAATTTAGTTCTTGCTATTTGACATTTCTGTAGTTTTAATTGTTTCATGTCGAAATATAATATATACTGATGAATCAGGGGTGAATGCAGGGCATGCAGTAAATAAAACTTGTATAGACACTACAATTCAAAATAGTGGACAAGTTCTTACCCAAGGATTAAGCACAGAAATCCCCAACCGGGCTTGGACCTCGTTTTGCATTAGTTCATGCTGGTGATGATAATAGATTTGTTCCTGGTGCTAAATATACATTTCTCTGCACGAAAAACACTGCTGATGTTCATCACTAGATGGATTCAAAAACATACGAGGATTGGTTTATTAAGAAATTGTTTCCAAATATACCGCAGAAGTCAGTGATTGTTCTTGATGATGCTTCTTATCACTGCAAAAAATTTGAAAGAAAAATCCCACAGCAGCATGGAGAAAAAACAATATCATTGATTGGCTCCGTGAGAAACAAATACCAACCACTGACGAGTGACTTGCTGTTTTGCGTTTGATAAAAGGATCGACGAACTTGTAAAAGAAGAAAATCATGAAGTTCTTCGATTACCACCTTACCACTGCGAGTTAAATCTCATTGAAATGGTATGCACAAGTTAAAAGCAGAATAAAAATGAATAATACCACATTTAAGGTGAAAGATATGCAGGAATTAATTCCAAGAGCATATAACACTGTAACAGTTGATAATTGGCAAAATTACATCAAGCATGTAAAAAATATTGCAGAGAAAATGTGGATAGTGGACAATTTGCAAGATGACATTGAAGAATTCATTATTCATGTAACACATTCGTCATCATCTGAAGATCAAACTGGTTCATCGACTGACTAAAAGTTGAAACAAGACTTATGTGTGTGTAATTGCTATCCCTTTCTTAAACATTATTGTATTTTATGAGGATTTGTGTGATTCCAGCTATTTTTGTTACAATGTGGAAACTATTATCTGTTAAAGGATTGTATATTTTAATTTAAATAATAAATTGTATAATACTCCAATTCCTAAATAAATAAACACACTGTTCGGATTACTCCTCCCGCACAAAGTATTGATTAAATCTGGACGACACGTGTTTCGGGAATACGTGGATTCCCATTATCAAGTCGAATAACCGAATTCATTCGGCTATTCGACTATTTTCGACTTTTTTCATGGTTTGCACGCTCTCGTTTCATGCTTTATACCATTCGCTTCTAAGAATTCCTGAAATCCTATACTGGACTCCATTTTTTGACAGAAGAATTTGTGTGAATTCATGCATTGCAAATATCTTCCAACATATCTTAATAGTTGTCTTCGTTCTTATTACGTTAACCATCTACTAATATAAAAAAAGTGTAAAACTAACTAAGGATATATAAAAGTGCTGACAATACGGCGAGTGGCGAAGTGACTGCGCTGTGATTTGAAAAGTCAAAACATTGAACGGTACCTGATTGTGTGATCCATTCGCAAAAATGCTATTACGCGGCTCTCTGCGCATAACAACCCTACACTGAAAGGTATCTGGGGTTTCCGGATTGAAATTTTTTATATATAAAAGTGTAATATGCTTCTGAAACCAAGACCGAAAATAACAAAATAACTTGTATGAACAGAAACGTCAACATTGAGTCCAATAATCATTGGCCTTACATTAAAGGAAACAAGAAAATAATGTGGGATCCAAGATGTCATCAAGTTCACAAAAGACCGAGGAAAATATTGGGACTCGAGCTTAGATGAGATATATAAAATAACAAGAGATCACAACCCGAAGTTGAAAAAGGGAAGTATAAAACCCTTGAAAAGATGGACACAGAGTTGGTAATAAGCATCAAGGGATTAACAACCCACGCCCAAGAAGGAGAAAGAAGATTGTTTTCACTTCAGGACAGAGATTTGTTTCCTCCATTTTATCGAGAAGAGAAATGGAGAGTTTACTGGCCAAATGCATTTTAAATTTATAACGCCATCTATAATGTTATTTTTATGATGTATATTTTTATGATGTATATTTATTAGAATGTCGTAGTTCACGCAATCAAACGCCTTAGTGAGCTCTAGGATGGCCATTTTCGAACACATGCCTTCATCGAATGCAATATAGAGTTGTTCTACTGTTTGTGCCACTCCGCTGATCGTTGAGCGGCCCCTCCTATATCCGTTCTGCCTGGACGACAGATAATTTTTGCCCTCAAAGTAATCTGTCAGCCTAGATGCTATGGTCTTTTCAAATATTTTGGAAATTTACGGCAGGATGTTGGTTTCTTTCTTTCTGTCTCCCTTCTTAAAAACCCCACCCACCTTCAATCGTGCGGGAAACACTCGCCCCATTAGATACATTAAAAATATCTGCTAGCGGGCTACTCAGCTCCTCCTCTAGGTGTTTAGATGCGTCGATATATGGTATACATCTCTCGTGAATTTGCTCTTCAGCTGTTTTATGATTTCTCGAATTTCGTCGGCAGTGATAGGCGCAAAAAAGTAGTAATGACCACTCTGCAGGTTAACGGGATGTAAGAATTCCTCAAAAGAATGTTGTGAGGTTATTCCCTTAGCTGTTTGTCCGCTAACCGCGCTAAAATACGCATTAAAGTCATTGGCAGACAATGAGAGCGTTGCATCCCCATTAACGTTTGTAGATTTTATTTCTCTATTAATGATATCTCAAATTGTTCTGATTTTCTTCATTTATATATTATTGCCTATAACAGCATTTGTCGCAAATAAACATCTTCAAACACGCAATAACCGATCATTTTAGTAGCGTAATTTTTTGTAACAAGTAGTAATAAACAACAGAACAATAACTAATTTCCGAGTTTTCTCTTCAATTCCTCTAATAATACACACAGCAATTCTCACAGCGTTTAAGTGTAATTCCATTAATGTGTGTCCCCTCCAATTTCTATTACCGCAAAGCTGAAGTAGCTTTGCGGTCCAAGTCCATAAGTTACCGCGATCTCTTTGATCCACATTTCACTTGCTGTTCGGTCGTGCAAATAAACTCTATAACGTGATGTTTCAATTGACTTCTCTTTATTTCTAAATATATATTAGTGGCTAGTTTGCCATTCGTAAGTCTAAATAGACTTTAAAGACACTTCCTGTATACCGCCTTTCAATTCCAATTTCTGTTTGCATTTCACATCTCTAAAATTACAATAATTTTAAGCTGTAATAATTCCGATTTTAAGTGCTTCACAATTATAATATTGCTGATATTATGATTCTGACGACAATGATTCGTTTACGAGGAATGTCTTATATATTTCGGGAATAGAGAACAGAAACTAAAATTAATCATAGTACATGGCTTTATTGTTTCTCAAAATATTCTCCATGAAGATCAATACACATTTGCATGCGCTTGTACCAGTTTTCGAAGCACTTATTCCACTCCGATTGATGTAACTCCAAAATATGCATTTCGAAAGCACCAACCGCTTCTTCAGCCGTCGGGAAACGTTGACCACGTAATTTTTGTTTGATGTACGGAAACAAAAAGAAATCATTTGGTGCCAAATCAGGGCTGTACGGCGCATGATCCATCAATTCAACTTTTTCAGTTGCCAAAAACTCTCTTGTTGAGCTGATGTGTGAGAGGTCGCATTGTCCTGATCGAGCATACTTCTGGCAAACAAATGGTTGTGTAGCATTCAGAATTGACTGTTCAACGTTGCACCGATGGTACAGTCGCCGCATGTTCAGTTTTTCCGAAGAAACAGGCGACCATTTCCTTCGAAATGCTTCGTGCGCGAACAACTTTTGTTGGATTTGGCGATTGTCAAATTATTTGGACTCCAATAAACGAAAATATTCACTAGTTAATTCCATTTTTTGGCCAAGGTGATTTTTTAAACCAGTGTTACACAAATGCTGATTGTACGTCAAAATGTTCTGAGTAAGTACACTGTCAGAAAGGCCGAAATTTACGATACTGCTGTCAGATGACAGCACCTGTAATGCCTATTCTCGAAATATAAAAGGCATCCCTAGCATTAAATGCCTGCAACATAAATAAACACCTAAAATCTACATATATCCCAAAATTACTATCCTTTACGTCATTTTGTTTGGGAAATTACTATAACCATATGCAGCATTATTGGCAACTGTGTGTATCGATTTGAATCGATTCTACGCAAGCGATGCGGGTGAGTTTCTGTAAACCATACTTTATATTAAAGCATCTCTGCCGCATATTAAACGTTTTACTCTTAAGCGACTGCATAATTTTTAAGAAATTTAAATCCTTTGCTTGCACGTCTTCCGGGAAAACAAACGGATCATTAGCATGGGGTATGCGCGGATAAATGGCAGCGTTGCTTCCACCTAAAACTATGAATAGCTGCTTTCAGGCAGCAACAAGTGCCAACGCATTTTCATGCGGCGATTTGCATCTCATTTATCTTCGAAAATTCAAGTCACACCTCGATTTTTGCAAAAAAAGAAAAATGTTAGAGGGGAAACTTTCAATGCGGTAAAGATTTGATTTTTTTGAAGCGTTAATTAGTTACTGTGTTCAATATTAGTTACTGCAGTTTGATAACCTATTAATGACGTATGTTGTTTCTGCCGTAATAAAACTTCGAACGAGATCTAAAATTATAGGCTGGAACGTTCTGCCAGTTTATATTAATTCATTCCTGATATATGACATATTTTCACTGATATATACCTAATGTGTGATTTTTATCCAAGATGAATACAAGTGCTAGAGATGGATGGAAGTAATCAAGATTTGCTTTTGCGTGTTTTGGTACATACACCAACATTGTTTGGCATTCAATAAGGAAAATTTATTTCACAAATTAGAAAAATTTGTAGGTTCCTTAGAAAATCTCCAGTAAGAAACACCATTCTGCAAAATTATATCAAACAAGAAAAAGGAAAGGAATTAAATTTAATTCTTGACTATAAAACAAGATAGAATAGTATAGAGGGCATGATTGAAAGATTTCTGGCAGTAAAAGAATGTGTTGTTTTAGCATTGAATGATATTGGTTCTACTTATATGTGGAATGAAGCTTAATATCCTAAACTTCTAGAACTTCATAAAGTCTTGGGACCGATTCGTCTAGCAGCTGAAGGCTTAGGGCGACGAGATGCCAATTTATTAACAAGGTATATTTGAATTTCTGTTAAATGAACTAAAAAATTTAAACACTGAAATAAGTTTGAATTTATTATATGCTTTAGAAGAACGAATTCAAAAACGAACACAAGTAGAATTAGCAACTCTTTTGCCGTATTTGCAAAATCCACAAAGCATTTTCAGGTCAGCAAAGAAATCTAGTGTACTTTCTTTAGCTTCAAAAACCGAAATTATTAAGTTATCTGGAGAGATATTGTCTAGATTATTTCCAAATTCTTATATGGAAACCGATTCTGATGAAGAGCAAATCAAAGAAACTACTCATCAGAGTAATGCTTTTTTAAGGAAGCCATGGAAAAATCAATTTATAAGTTTCTTAAAGACCCCGAAAGGAAACTTACAAATCCAAAGACACTGAAAGCTGAATTTTCATTATTTAAAACAATGAATAAAGGAACCAAAAACTATTTGTTATTTGATGCCCTGAAAACTGTAAAACCAAGTTCAGTACCTAGAGGGCAATATTGTGTTCAAAATAAGAACAACACTTAGCCACTGTTCAGTGGATATTTTATGTGCTTTGAAATCCTATTTTCTTAGGAGAAATTAAAATTAGTGAAATAAATATTATTTGAAATTTGAAATTTTTGTTTGAGTTTTCGTTATTTTGTCTAAGCAGGTAAGATGTAATCCTTAAATTTTTTTTTATATTTTGACTTTGATATTGATCTCGTTTTTTGTTATTTTATATAAATTAAATAAAATATTTTTCCCTATTCTTATTTTTGACAAAAAATCTAAAACCGGCTAACACAGGCTTTTTGGAAATCTGGAATTCGAAAACCGGTTTTTCAAAAAGTAGGTTTTTGTATAAACCTTATTGTAGTCTATAACCACTTTCATAGATCTTACTGCAGCATATGAAACAATATGGTGAAAAGGAATGAATAAAATTGTTACATGTCATCCGCTCTAAAATACTTTCCAAATTACTAAACAACATGCTCTCGAACAGGTTTGTTGAGGTTCATCTAAATGGGGAAATGGTCTACCGCAGGGGTCGGTGTTCCTTTGCTTTTCAACATCTACATCTCCGAATTTGTACGTATACCTAATTCCTGTATTTCATTAGCTTATTTCTTAGGTCTTTGTATTTTTATTTTATGTTATTGAAATAAATATTATTATATAGACATATTTATTTGGGTACAATTTGTGTGTATAAATCTTAAGTCTCTTTCTTTGTGTTGGAGTAAAGTTAAACAAATGATGTTTATATTGCGGAAGATTTCAAACATAAAATATAAACAGGCAATGGATCTGGACAGTTGAAATGGGAATATTAAACTTATGTATTACCTATGTATATAACTGTCTTTCTAAAATTAATGTAGGTTTTGGAAGATAGTTCATAGATTTGAACAGTATTATTGTTGTCGCGAGAAGAATTGTAAAAATATGTTATAGTAAGATAGTAAATCATTTGGTTAATTCCCACGTCCTACGAAATTATCAGTATGTTCTAAATAGATTATTGTCTGCTCTTCTCTAGTATGGCTAGTTTCAAACGCACATACATGTATCAATTAACAGTGACATTTCGCCGTAATAGCGCAGAATGTCAAAGCCGCAACAACGCAATCATATACATGAAATTGAAAGGACAAACATTGTATATTATGAACGCTAACTGGTAACACCATTTGACATTGCATAGGTTATACAATTATATGTTTATCGCGAAGCAATTATGGGATATGACCTGTACTTCACTGCTAATAGTTTGCACACTTTAGTAGCTATAAGAGCATTTATATGGTCGTAACAATACATAGATGCGGTGTCGTCCATTATAATTTTCCTAATTACTTTAATCTAATTGTGCGTGAATCGGGATTTCCCCCGTCATATAACTAGATCATCTTTCATTGTTTCGTTGCCACATAGAAGAATTAAATTTTACTCATTCACCACTTTAGTAGGTATATAAATAAGCAATCTAACATTATTGTTCCCTTAAACGCAGTTTTGTTTCGAGATTCTGTATTGCCGACAAAGAGGAATAATAAGTAAACGAAGGTTCTATATAGTAATGGGCCAATCGGATGAAAAAAACATTCGGTAACGCTAAATGATTTCCATTCGGAAATAACGACTGAATCGAATTATTTTTCCTTAATGAATGCAAAATCGTTTTCAAAATCGAATCAGTCATCGTCAATCGTAATGCAAGAGAATATACATGAAAATTTATATAAGCGGGTATTTGCTATTGAAATCGAAGCATATAATAAACATCAGCTGCGTTATTTGTACTATTATTTTTGTAACACGCCTTCTTTTTGATCAGATAATGAAAGTTTTAAGTAAAATTTGAAGGAAATCAATGTGAAATTTATCATAATTATAAATTGCCTTTATAGGTATTTTAAAACAAGGAATATCCAAACATGTCATCTTCAATGTTAATTGTACTCTCCAAAAAATAATTTCTCCTAAGTTAGTGCATTTATGCTTCTATTTCTTTATTCTTCAACGCGCTTTTATTTAGTGATATGAAAGGGTTCAGAGCAACCATCAATGAACCACTCATTATAAGGCATGCAAATTTTTGATTCCAAACTTGTACATTTTGTAAAAAATGTAGGTATTATTACTCTATGTTGCTTATTTTAATGTTATATTCTTCACTGTTTTCTGCTTTTAAGAATTGGCTATATATTTTAAAAATATTTGTTAACTAAGGTAATTTCGATGATTATCATAGATTACGATTTCATGTTTTCTTTTGTCGACACAGACTTGCAACATTACGAAACCTATAGTAAACAGAGGCATAGTGGCTAGGGACTTGTCCATATTCTGTATGTGGACGAATCCGGTATCAAGTTAAGGGCAACTCAGCCCTTTTAGGCATAGCCTCTACCTGATGCAGATCGCAGTGAGGGGCGAACCCCATCCTACCCGAGGTGCCACTGTGTAAACAGAACACTGGTCCAGACCAGTAAAGGTCGATAAACTATCTCCTGACCAAGCTGTCGCGTCCTGGCTAAAGGTCTCTACCAGGCAGAGCAAATTCACATTACCTACGGCTGTCGCACCATCCCCTTTGGGGCTCTGGGGGTCTTGACTTAATTGCCTGGATCAAGAGGACAACACACCTCTATAAAAAATTCCCAAGCCAAAGTGGAATAAAGTAAGATATGATTATTATTTACTATGATATTAAGAATGAGAATTATAATTATTGAAAGTGACAGACCGTTGTGTTTTCCTTAAAAATCCGTTAAAAAAAGATTTTATCGTAGTTAGTACACTTTCTCGGCTGTTTTTCAATTAAAGTGACTACCTGGGGTTGACTGTATTTCTCGTGTATATTATGTTACTTCACGCTTAACTAGTATTACTCGATATTAAACTTAGACACCATTTTCTAAAATATATGATTTTAAGTTATAAGAACACGATGCAGTCGCTATTACCTATTGAAATAAAAATTGGGTTGTCAGTAACAACGGTTTCGTGTGTGGTTCAAGAACATTTCCCTTGAGATTATTTCGAAAAACACAATGATTATGTTGTTTTCCACATCTGTAAAAAATATATAAATATTTTGGTAATACTGGCAATATGAATGTACATCTTAAACATCGTAAACATTGGCTGGAGCTTTTGCTTAGATTGTATTTATTTAAATTGGTTAACACAATAGAATAATCACTAAAATATGCAGTGATAGATGATTAGTTAGTTTTTTTAAATGGAATTTTGCGTACATAAATCAGACGTATGGTCAAAATAGTGGTTGTATTAGCACAGATCGTTTATGTTATATATCAGTTTAGTACAAGGTGAATTTGTCTAAACATAAATCAAAAATACCCTGGCCACTTTAATGAGTGAAGGGAAAAAGCGTTAAAATTTTCCACCTTTGTAGTTTTTACTGAGGATTGCAACTTAGTTGTCGAACTAACTAGAAGTAACTAGAGTCACGAGAAGTTTTAGTTTGGACAAAAGCTAATATGTATAAACCTCTTGATATCCACTTAATGTATGTTCATTGAAATATAAGCTTTTTTGTCAGTAAAGGATCTTTTAAATTTAAGCTGAATATACTAACTTTTACTACCAAAATTGCAAACCCAATAATTCTTTTATAGTTCTGGAACCGAACAAAATTGCGTAATAAATCAAATTAGAAAGAAGTGAAAATGATCTCAAATTAGTAAGTCATTTTAACGTTGTATCTCAATTTCAATTAGTGATTGAATATAAAAGTATCAATTTTTAATAATATTTCACTAATACTTGAAATGCCAACACGTCTATTAACATCTTTGTTTGATGCTCATAGAATTTAGTGTATATCGAAATTAACACACCTTTCTAACATTACAGAAGGTTCTTTAACTTCCCATTCAATCTTAGTTTATTTATAGCACGAAGTGTTCCTAATCCTTAAAAAGAAATGGTATAAAAGATGATGGCTACCATCAAACTAAATAGTCGATCAAATTCAGGGGTTTCCATTGTTTTTTAAATGAAATCTCGTATATGGACAAAATAGGTTTAAACAAGGTTAAAAAGGTTTAAACAACTGTGAAACTATATACTTTCTCGCTACCTTTATTTAGTTTTCTTTTTCCCATAACATGCAAGTGACATACACAATAACGTACATACATTTTCAAAACGACCGGCGTTATTTTCAATGTAGGGAATTTACTTTGGACGTCGCTTGTACAAAACGCTTCAAATGTTTTAATCGGGATCAATAATCATATGTGCCGCTCAAACAGTTATATTGTATGTGTCGCTCAAACTTCTTCGCGTTAGTCGAAATGGATTTCAGTTTTATGGCGTTGACAATGCTTTTTGTGCTATAAAAGTATTTACCAAGCCCTCGTGTTGAATTGCGCGTGAACTTCCGATTTACGCAAGGTAACTGGAGAGGGAAATACAACTAAATCAATCGATATTTCTTCTATAACCTCTGCATTTTACCGTTTAGTTTTTCAGTTTATTAGTTCATTCATATAGCATTTCTTTGGTTGTTTAATTGATTATGTTATGTATTTATGCCATTACTGAAGTTAGGAAAAAAGTTAGAAGTTATTGTATCCTTATCACCAGTAATATCTCCTGGGAAGAATTGGGAAAGATCACCAATTCATCAACCTTCTATCTAAGTACCAGGTTTTCGAGAAGACATATCGACGACACACTAAGCACACAAGAATAGTGATCGAAATAGCTAAAAACATCGAAGAAAAAAAAAGTACTGTAATGGAGTAATTTCCAACTGAAAGCGACATTAACTCTTTCCGTCAAAGTGGTTATACCCCGAAACCACCTCTATTAGTATAAAATCACCCTGAAGATTGCTTTTGCAGTATTATTTGATGGTTTCACTATGAAACCACCCTGCAGCTAGGAAAAGCATTACTGAATTTTAGTTAATCACTAACTAACTGTGATATAGTAGTTATAGATGGCCGTAAATATAATCGATGAAATACCATCCGACGGAGGCTCATTTTGTGAGTACTCTGACGGCTGGGAAAATTCAGATGAGCTAGAAAGTACACTTCCTGAACCGGAAGTGGAAAACGATTCTGGTAATGAAGTTGAATTAGGTGATATTTCCGATTTTAATTTAAATGATGATTTACCATTGAGCACCTTCGTCAATAACAAGTGGCGAAAAGTACCGTTTCATCCAACTTTGAAACACTTGATTTACTCAACCACATAGTATTCCAAACAAATTTATGCGCTACGCAGCGTGGTAAGAAATTTCAACCTACCTATTACAATGAAATGTTGACTTTTATTGCAATAAATATTCTGATGGGTTTGAAAAGTTCTCCAAGTTACCACAATTATTGATCCTCTAGGCCAGAACTTAGGGATGATTATATATCATCCCTAATGAATGTTAATCGATTTAGTTTCCTGTTGTCGCATATACATTTCAACGACCACAGTGTAATGCCTACAAAAAATTATAAATCCTTCGATAACCTTTACAAAATTCGCCCTCTACTAGATAAAGTAAAGGCCAATGTTAAAAAATATTACGCTCCTACCAAAGAACAAGCTATTGATGAGAGCATGGTGAAATTCAAAGACAGGGTTCAATTCAAGCAATACATGCCGCTAAAACCTATAAACAGAGGTTACAAAATATGGACCAGAGCCGATAAAAAAGGTTACAAGTGTGATTTTCAAATTTACACTAGAAAGACGGAGAATCAAGTTGAAAAGGACTTGGGTGAACGGGTTGTGTAAGATTGGACAAATTAACTGCAAGGGAAGGGATATCATATATATTTCGACAACTACTTTGCAACTGTGAGGTTAAAGGCCGATATGAAGAATACGGAATTGTATTGTAGTGGGAACAGTTAGATCAAACAGAAGAGAAATGCCTGGTCTAAAAGATGAAAAAGATCTACAAAGAGGTGATAGCGATTGGATGGTACGAGGCGATGGAATTTCATGAATAAAATGGAAGGATAAATGGGTCGTACAACTTCTATCGACGATTCATTCTCCTGATGATGCAGTCGAAGTACAAAGACGAGAAAAAGATAGAAGCACGTCGAATTTCAATTGCCCGGAAATTGTTGCTAGCTATAGACGACTCATGGGGTGTGTAGACAAATCTGACCAACTTCGAGCATTGTATGCAAATTCATAGGAAGAATAAGAAGTGGTACAATCGATTAGTATGGTATTTTGTAGATTTTTGTGTCGTAAACGCATATATTTTTCACAAACTGAAATTACCCACACAGAAGACAAACCTGAAGCAATTTAGATGTGAACTTGTTGCGGGGTAGGTTGGGCCTAAGTACGCAATGAAAAGAAACAGAAGTAATAGCAACAAGAACGATGACCGACATTCAAATTGGAAGAAGTTCAAGACACAAGTTCCATCTGAAGCACGTACAATGGAAACTCTTCACATGCCAGAACACACCTCTTCCAGGCGATGCCTCTTGCAGCACAAAACAGAATGCCCACAGAACGAAATGGATGTGCACTCAGTGTAAGGTGGGGCTATGTTTCCAATTATTTCATAAAAAATAAAATTTCAATAAAATCAGTAGAGAAAGACATATGTATGCATAAGCTTTACTTAGACGCAAAGTGGTTTCACAGTGAAACCACCAAAAAACTGTGTTTTTTTAACAAAATAAACATATATAATTTTTTTGTATTTGTAAATATGTTTTTATCTTACCCCTAATAAACTAGTTTTCATAATAAAACAATTTATTTTAAATAGAATTTAAACCGTGCATGAAAGGGTCAAATAATAACTACTACCATATATTGAAATCTTATCTAACCAATTTGAAATTATTCAGTTATGTACAATGACGCACTATCTAGATGTCACCCCATCAATTCTGGCGTATCACGGAGCTCTCAATCCATCAATTCTGTTCCTTACATCTACCATGGATCTGCCTGAAACAGATAACATAATAATTGCTGCATTTGCCGATTGTGTAGACATTCCCTCAACACTCTATGATCCCATTATATCTTCAGATAATATAAAAGTCCACCTAAATACCTTTAATGAATGGTACAAGAGATGTTGAATTAGGATAAACCTGACTAAATCGGTACAGAAAATTTTAGTACCTAGTCAAATCCGACGTCTATATGGAACGACAAAAAGTCCCACCGAAACGAAAACACCTAGAGCTCAAACACAAACAAAACAAATATATTGACGCATGTGGAAATAATCCAAGTTAAGCATGCACAACACAAAATTCTTCTGTAGAAAGCACTGTTGGTCATACGGGGCTCAACACATTCAACGGAATGTGCCAAATCTACCAGAATAAAAATAAAAACTGAAAAAAGATTCCAGTATGAAGCGATTGCTAACGCTCCTGTAAATACCATTTTTAACAGAAGAAAGCAATGGCTTCTCCTAATATCGGCTTGAGGGAAACCAGAACGAACTAAATCTACACAGAGAGGGAGCAAACATTAGCTGGTTAATCTAAACCTGATCAGAAGGTCTCTTACAGCAGCGCTAGGGACTAGTGATGTAACGGTCCAAAATAAATAACACTAGTATATATTACATTTATATTCCCTTTGCAATTTGAACGTAATCGATACCATTACCAACAGCTGTAGGGTCTTTCGGTGAAGAAGTTTACGTTAAATAGGACAAACTATCGCTTGTTACTAGGGAACAAGCGATAGTTTGTCCTATTTAACGCAAACTTCTTGTTTCAATTTGCTTTAATGATCAATTTCATATAGTATTTAATTGATCTTCAATTTTCAACTCGTATATGTAGTTAATTACGCCCTTTTACTTGACCGTTATTCAACTTAAGTTATTACGCAAGGGTAGGACTTCACTCCTATTCGAGATTTTTCCTCTAAGAGAATCTTTTTTGTACTTGACCATTATGTACAAACGTGCGTTGACATTTCGCTCCTAAATTGCACGATCAGTGTGGAGTAAATTTTAATTTGGAATTGGGATAATTGTATCATTGGTTTGGATCCATGTCGTTATCTTGCTCGATAGAATTTAACTCCCACAATACTGAATATAAGGCAAGTTTAATCGAGCGAGGTCTGGATTATATATACAGGTTGTCTTATAAAAAAGGAGACGAGTTCGTAGCGCCTATATTTACAGACCGAGTTTAATAATTGCAACGGAAAATTAAATATGTGGATGTAGGCTATAAAATGAGCTAATAAGATTACCTGTAGCCCTTAAGCGTTTTAAGGTATTAGGAGCAATTTTTTTAAAATTAGACTATACTTTCTTTATGAATCTGATGAAGAATCTTTTTCTGAAACCAAACAATGTATCACAAGTATACCATTACAATCAATCAACAAAATAATTAATTAGTCGTGTGTAAAAATACCATCACTAGCATTGTAAACAAATAACGAGCACCAATCGTTATTCAAAGCGCAATATATTCCCAAATTATTTACCAATCGTAATTTTGATCGGCTTGCACGATCTCTGTTTGGACAGCGCTACGAATAAAGTTTTGCAGCTCGATAAGTATTATCACCGCATTAAAAATAATAAACTCGAAGCATATCTAAACGCCGTTCGTCCATTTTAGAAAAAGAATCACATTGACAGATCGTGAGGCATTTGTCTTTTTTTCCGGACAGCTTAATTTACTAAATTATCGCATTGTAGCACCGCAATGCATTTCGATCCCCGCTTGGTGCTCGTCATTTGTTGATGCTAGATTTTACACACGCCTCGATAACTATTTTGTTACTTCTTTTTTTTTAATTTCTCTTATGTAAAGGTGTTAGTTATGCTTGAGACCATCAAGGGCAAACGCGGGGAGACTGAATGTTTTTAATGGGATTAAGGGCAAAGAGGTTTAAATTTATAACGTAATTTATATATGCAAGTTAAGTGTCACATATATTTTTTTTGGTACCCAACGTGGGGTAAAAGCAAAAGAGGATAGGTAATTGAGACCCAGCTTGATTGTCTTCGGTATTTTATTTTGATTTAATTCGCTGGTGTAATTTGTCTGCATTACGGTTATTATGGAGGGTCGGTTAGTAATTAATAGGCTTGAGCTTAATGAGCTCTTGTATGAATTGCCAATTAGAGTGACACGTAAGGGACAGTTGCCAGTGGATATTTCTCCGCCAAGCCAGAGACTATTAACAAATTTACTTAATACTCCTTGTGATGTATATTGTAAATATATGTAATGTGTGTATATGTAATCTCATACAATTACGCATGTAGACTTCAAGTAAAGTTAGGTGAGTCTTTTCTTGGAACACATTTATGTAGTTATCACGCGATTTCACACCACAGATTATTCTACTACGTACTCCTTTTTCTGTATTCTACACTCTTCTCCCTTATTCATAGCATCGAGGTAACCTAAAATACAATTTCCATATTTCCCTAGTAACTTATCATGAATACTTCTTATTTGTTCTACAAAACGAATCCAAAAGGGTTTTTCCATGTTAATATAACATACAGATTGCATACAATTATTGTTCAAACCTTCCTCAGTTTTCGTTAACTTAACCAGTGACCAGTTCTTAGGCGCAAAATCATTTATACATATATGAGCAACCGTAGAGTGGTATCCTGATACTACTCTGGTCCTGACCAACCGTGCGGTACATCCAACTCAATGCCATAAACAGTCGATCCTGTCTTACCTATATTTACATTAGCTAAAACGACAAATGATTATGACGTATATTTAAGATACTCCTAATGGACAGGTAAACACTATTAAACCATTAAACTAACTATTAAACGCCTTAGTTTGATCGAGTACAAGTATAGTGGTCTAGCGATTGATATCGAATTTCTTGTGCGCAGCGCGAATAAAATACATTCACGCAGTGACCGCTAAACACGTTTGAAATAGTCTGCGAATACAATTACTTATCGTTCTATTATTACGTACATATAAACTTGGATATAATTTCACAAAAGACAATGATTTCTTACTAATTTAATAATTAAGGGATTTTTAATAAAAACTACCAAGCATCAGAATGCGTATTTTATTTACATATATTTGTTATTTGACTTCTATTGTATGCCGGAGACGAGGTGCACGAAATAGAACAGAGAATAGCCAGGGGAAGCAGAGCCGCAGGAATGTTTGCTGGAATTTTTCGATCTAAAGCCATATCTAGGGCCGCAAAATATACAATATATCAAACTATGATACGGCCAACAGTCACGTATGTGTGTGAAACGTGGATTATGAATAAGCGAGAGGAGAGCAGTCTTAGAGTATGGGAGAGATGGATCTTAAGGAAAATTTTTGGTGGAATTAGGGTGGGACAGGAATGCGGACTAACACGGAAATAGCGGAATTATATAACAGACCTTCGATAATCCAGATAGTGAAGCCGCAAAGGGTCAGATGGTTGGGTCATATCGCAAGA